>CAUYPK010166726.1:0-37587 GCA_963574355.1 Loris lydekkerianus
TGTAGCAACGACTCAGCAAGGCCCGGCCTGAAACTGCCTCTACCTAGATACAGCCAATGTGGTACCATGCCACTGGCCCGACCCTGTCACTCACTTCTTCCCCCGCCTTCTTTCCCTGCCCCTTCTCCACAATAAAAAAAATAAATAAATAAAATAAAATAAAATAAAATGCCAGGAAGGCTATGTTAACCAGTGTGATGAAAAAAAAAAAAAAAAAAAAAAGAAATAATAATGCCAACACAGCATCACATTTTAATAATTTATTAGAAAAATAAAGCTACTTTTAAAAAAAATTTCATTAAATGATAAATACCTTAATAATTTTTAAAATAAATAATAATGTAAAAACAGCTAAATGAAAGAATTCTTTTAAAGTTGAACATGAAAAGTAACACATCATAAATTTTAATAACTATACCAATTAGCAATAATAATAACCAATATTATTTTTACCATATTAAATGGAAGGGCTTTCTTTAAAAACATAAATTACCTAGAAATCCACTTACTTTTATATAATCCATAAATTGCTTTTCACATTAATAAGATTACTAGTGTAGACTAAATTCTAAAATAGCCACTATGACTTCTTTCCCCTGGTATTAATCACAATGCGGTTTTATTTTTATGACAAAAGAGATCTTGCAGATGGATTGCTAATCAGCTATATTTAAGATGCACAATTGCTATAATGTTTACTGAGTACCTTCCATGTGCCACCTAGTGCTTTACAAATCCTTTCTCATTTATTCATTTGTATGTTGGGATTTGGTTATAATGTATGTGAGAGAAAGTCCCAAACTTGCTCGTAGGAAGAAAAGTCAGGAGCTCATAATGAAATGGATACTGAGGTTTTTCACCTGGAGAATTGATTCAGGATATTTGGGTGTAGCTCAGGAGTCTCGTTTTCGCTAGCCCCATGGGTGATTTGTAACATCTTCAAGTTTGTGAAAGGCTGCTGCTGTTCACTGTCACATTACTGAGTGTCCAAGGTCGGATGGCTCAAGGAGGTCATGGTCTAGTCACTAAACAGAAATATAAATGCTGACTACTTCACAGGGAAGGGTTTCTCCTCAACGTAATGAAAGGGGCCAGCTGTGTGAGAGATGGGACAGTCTGGAAATGGCAGCACTGTACTTCAGGAACCCAGGGCAGGCGAGATTGGCCCTGGCCCCTCACACCACCTTCCCAGGAAATAAGTTCACCAGGATTCTCAGGAGAGCAGCCTTAGCCAGATTCCCACTAACAGACATGGGTGGGAACAGGAAATGACAGGATATGCGGAAAAGGGTTGGCTGTGAGGGGACAGCTGGTGGAGGTCAGGCACTCATGTCATCTAGACACCTCCTACCTGCCACCTAGGCTCAATCCCAACTTCTCTGCAGGACCTGGTTCTGCACCTCGTCCCTCTGTCCCTCTCCTGAGAGAAGGAGGTGCCACTGCATGGTCACTTCCACCCTCCTTTAAAAAAGTTAAAACTATTTTTTTTTTCCTGAAAGTTTGGGCCAAAATATGGGTGTGCATTATACATAAGACCATATTATGCCTGGAAAAATACAGTATATTTTACATTAGGCTTTATCTCAATTGCCTTTTTCATTCTTTTATATAACTTAAAATAAATCTATTATACATTAACATTACATTAGCATTTCTCAGATATTTGTCTCTCTCTTCCTCTGGAATATAAGCTTTCTAGGGAATTTAATTATTTCCTATTTGTCTTTGTCACCTCAGCACTTACCAACATGTCTTTCATCATAAATCATTTAATATATTTACAGTTGAAATTTCTTAAATAAAATATATTATGCCTTCTTCAAAATTTATTTTCAGACCGTTACATTAAAATTTTGCTATCCATTTACAGGTCTGAATTTTCCAGAAGTGTTCTTTAGAATCCATTAGAATTCTAGAAGAAAATGTAGGAAAAACTAGACATAGGTGAGGCAATGAATTTATGACTAAGATCTCAGTGGCAATCCCAGCAGCAGCAAAAATAAATACATGAGAATTGTTTAAATGAAAAAAAAGCTCTCCACAGCTAAGGAAATAATCACCAGAAAACCTACAGATTGGAAGAAAATACTTTCAATCTTCACATCTGATAAAAGGCTAGCAATTAGAATCTAAAAAGAACTAAAACAAACCAGGACCAAAAAATTTAATACCCCATTAGAAAGTAAGCAAAAGAAATGAACAGTTTTTCAAAAGAAGATAGATAAAGGGCCAGTAAACATATGAAAAAAATGCTCAAGATTACTAATCTTCAGGTTAATTTGAATTAAAACCACAATGAGATATCACCTTACTTCTGTTAAAATGACTTTTGTTAAAAAAAAAAAAATCAAAATTAATAGATGATGGCACAGATGCAGAAAGAAAAGAAGGTTTATACACTACTGGTGTGACTGCAAATTAGTACAGCCCCTCTTGAAAACAGTATGGAGGGCTCTCAAAGAGCTAAACCTAGACCTGTTTGATCCAGACATCTCACTACTGGATATTTAGTCAAAAGAAAGTAAGTTATTCTATACAGAGAACACCTGCACTGGAATATTATTTCAGCACAATTCACAAATGCAGAGATGTGGAATCAACACATGTGCCCATAAGTTGACAAGTGGATTAACAAAATGTGCTATATTTATGCCAAGGAATATTGTTTAGCCATAAGGAAGGATGCCTTTGGCAGTAATTTGGATGGAACTGGAGAAGATTTCCTAAGAAAAGTATCTCAAGAATGGAAATGCAAATATCACAATACTCAGTAATAAATTGGAACTAATCAATGGGCACACAATTACACAGAGGGAAGCAAAAGTCATTGAAAATCAAGCGTGGGGTAGGGAGGGAATAGCTGAAGGGCAAAACTCACCTTATAGGTACAATGGACACTATTTGAGTGATGGGCACATTTATAGCCCAACTCAAGCCATGTATCGAAAACATCTGCATCCCCTTTATATTTTGAAGTAAAAAACATCAATAGAACTCCCTATCTTACACATATGGAATGAAGAGAAAGTAATTTTTATATATGTTGAAATTTTCTTCTTATAGTTTCAGGTTCATCAAGAGTACAAAGAATTAGGTTACATTGTTTCCATTTGTTAGGTAAAATCCCTCATAAATGTGTCCCGCCCCCCAAGAAGTGTGCCATACACAGTGGCCCCAGCCCCTCTCATCCCCTTTCTCCTGCCCCCTACCTTGAACTGATTTGAGTTTTTCTCTTATGAGGGTATGTATTAGATCACCAATTGGCTTCATGTTAGAATTGAATACATAGGATTCATCTTTCTCCATTCTTTTGATACTTTCCTAAGAAGAATGTGTTCCAACTCCATCCAGGTTAATACAAAAGATGTAAAGCCTCCATAATAATTATTTAATTTTTCAATTCTACGTATTATATAATGAAGCAGTTACATGTTTATAGATGTAAAATCACCATAAGGGCAATTGCTACAGAAACAGAATGATAGTGTTTTGAATAGGTGACTAAAAATTAAGACTGGCATTAGTAATGTGATTCTATAAAATAGTAAACAGCAGTGGGTAAACTTTCAAACTAAATAAAGTACCATTTTCTCTCACTTTAGACAGGAGTTGTAATTATAGAAAATCCATTCTGTAGTTAAACCATACACAGTGCATGCTGGGTTTACAAGAAAGATGGAATTTGAGTTTAGACTCAAATAATCAAACAAGTTTCCCTACTATGAGTGGCCACTGAATCATAGGAATATTGCCTAGAGGTGGAACAATTCTTCATTTTCCAAATTATCTAGTTATCTCTACCCACTAAATGACAATAGCACCATCCACATTATAATAACTCAATAGTACTCCACATATTACCAAAATAGCCCGAGAGGGAAGTACTGTTGCCACGGGTAACCGCTAGCATATGTATATGAGTCACACATATATTACAAGGTCTGACAATTACGTTTATGAACTCATTCTAGGAAAAAGGCTACATATCTCATTGCTGAACATCACTACAAGCTATTGTCATAGGGCACAGAAAAAAGTAGGGCACAAAAATGAATGCCACTCAGCAAGGCACCGCCACACGTCGACATTAACACAGCTGTCCTATACTGATACAGGCAGGTTATGAAACCCTACCAAGCTGTTAGACAGTGCTGTCAACATAGCACGAGGAGGCAAATTTGCAAATTTAATGGTCCAACCTCATACAAGACAGCTCTGATGGCTACTCTAGAGAAAGAGTTCCAAAATTGTTTTGACACGTGGACTAGGCACTGGCATCAGTGCACAGCTTCCAGAGGGAAGTACTTCAAAGGCAACTGTAGTGATATGTAGCAATGACATATGTAGCACTTTTTTTCTGGGGTGAGTTTCTGAGCTTAATTATCACACCTTGTACATGTAATACAAACTTTACTTGATGGTGCCCTGCCATGCAACTGCAATTTGTTAAGATATCAAATGTTAATATTTATTAATAACTGCTTAAAATTGAAATTTGAAAGAAGACAGTTAGGTGGGCTTTTTCATTATCATTAAACTATTGCCAATCATTTCTTTAAAAAATTTTTGCATTTACAGCCACAGCCAAAAAGCTAACTCATTTTGAACCATAACATCTTCCCAATTCCTGTAAAGTTTTCACTCTTTGTAACAGCTTTGACTTTGACTATGGAAGTTTGAGGCCAATGACAGTTTATTATTGTCTCCAAAAGCAGAGTACTCCCCATTTCTCACAAGCTTTGGTCCTGAATCACATGTGTAGAACCACCAAGACTTTGATGTTTTTAGAATGGCCCTTTTACTTCCAGCTGCAAGCCAGCAGGCTGATGAGTTGTCGAGACTATCATCCCCCATTTGTCACAAACATTTCACTCTAATAATGAAAATGCTGGAGTTCGTCCCGTTTTTGATAGACTTCCTTAAACAACTAATTGAACTATCCAAATCCAAGATCTTAGTCACAGAAATTTTCATTACCTGCATCTCAGCTGGGAAAGTAACACTGCAGGACAAAGACCATCCAATAAAATCCTGTAATAAGTTACTGACAGCATTCTCATGCACACGATAGGGAAACGAATTTTGAAGCAAGCTCTTCCAGACTGCTGCCTCTGTGTAGAAATAAGCTGATTGAAAATGTAATAGCTGGCGGCATCTGCAAGGAGGAGTCATCCTCAAATTGGTAAATTAAATTATCCTGGGCGACCAGAGGGTAGGGTATGAGGATAAACTTGGTATTGACCTTTATTACTCATACCTGTTTTTCTTTTTATTTCTGATGTTGGATTAGACAAACTTCTACAGTGTCAAAGTGTGATACTTAAAACTTCAAAAGGACTTGAACACCAGTCCTGGAAGGAAATGTGCTCCACAGTGTCAAAAGAAATGCATTTCTGCCTCAGTTTCCTCCACGCAGGTCTCTTTTATTCACTCATATTTCTTAAACACTTTAAATAATTTCTGGCACATAGTAAGTTCTCAATAAATAATGATTGAGAGAATCAATACATGAATAAGTTGATTTTATCAAGAATCTAGTATCTATAAGTAATAAAACTGTGAGTAATCTTGTCAGAAATTAATACATGTGTTATGTGCTTATTTTCAAGATTTTTTGAGGAACTTCTTTTTATTTTAGAATAATAAATTCAGAGTAATATCAAACATATAGAAAGTAAATTTTGTTCAAAGATGCTCTTATTATTAAGTATATCATACATCCTTTTACCTTCCACATTACTGGGTAAGGCTTGCTCTTTGCCTGAGTAACCTAAATATTATTACTCTGTAGTAACATTTATCCAAAATAAAGAAACACAATTAACATTTAATGAACACCTACCATGTCCAGAATAATTTTCATGTATTATCTTGAAATGATCACAGATATTTGAAGGGCATTATTGACTTTTTTTTTTTTTTTTTAAAGAAAGAGTTTCACTTTGTCACCTTCAGTCAGTGGAGTGATGTGGTGTCACAGCTCACAGCAACCTCTAACTTCTGGGCTTAGGCAATTCTCTTGCCTCAGCCTCCCAAGTAGCTGGGACTACAGGAGCCCACCACAATGCCTGGCTATTTTGTTATTGCAGTTTGGCCAGGGCCAGGTTCAAACCCTCCACCTTGGTATATGGGACTAACGCCATAATCATTGAGCCACAGGTGCCACCCATTATTGAAATTTTTTATAACAAGAAATTAAGAGTTAGAACTGTGACAATTAGAAATTTTAACTAAAGGCAACTGAAAACCACTTGCCATTTCCATTCTTATCACGTTACAGATGCAATTGAAGGGGGATGCCGAGGGTGGGAGAAAAGATAAAGGGGGAAAGAGATTAAATGGGAGAAAAGAGACCTTTCAGTGGGAGCTGTGCTGGGCCCAGGCACTTGTACATGTAGTAGAAAAGTCCCCATCACTGTATGATCCCTGTTCTCTTCCTCATGACTATAATTTTCAAAGACAAAAGTTGGAAAATCTTTCCTTTCTCTTAATCTACTTTGTAAAATAAGAAATATACTCAGAACATCCTAAATGGAGGTATGTGGTCCCCTTGTTATTTTATCAAAACAATAAAAAATTCTCAATTTAGTGGAATAAGTCAAAACAATCCATAATATTGGTGGAATAAATAGTAAATTACAATTATCCATGTCAATCTATTCCTTAAGTTAATGTATCTCAGTTCTTGCAAAACATATATTTTTAATTAATTCCACAAATATTTATGAAGCATTTGATGAGTGTCAGGCTCTCAGATTTTAGGCAAAGATTACGGTGACTAGTAGGAGTGTCACTGTCTTATTTCAGTTTCTCCACTAAAAGACAAACAGATCAAGGTACAGTAAGAGTACTAGATGACTAGTTTTAGTAAAATACTTATTTGAAGACATTTAGAGGAATAAAGCCATTTAATATGCTCTGTAGGAATTGCTTTAGTTAATCCTTGTTTTACTTAATCATTTAATACTATCAATGAACACAAATCTGTAATGTCCCGAGGCACTGTGCAACATTAATGTCCATACTTTATTTCATTTAATCTTTACAATATTACATATGTAACGTTTTTCTTACTTTATAAATTATGATGAGGCTGAGGACTTAGAAATATACACAGGATCACATAGCTAGTAAGTGCAGAACTGTACCTTCTCCATAGGCCAACCTTCTCCAAAGCCCATTCTTTTCTAAGAGGCCACAAAGCCATTAAAAGAATTATTTAAAGGCAGTTCCTTCACCAGAGACAGAATCTTCTTAAAATCCTAATAATCCACAATCCTTTAGCCATCTTTAAAGTCGGTATTTTTTTTTTTTTTCTTTGCAGTTTTTGGCCAGGGCTGGGTTTGAACCCGCCACCTCCAGCTTATGGGGCCGGTGCCCTACTCTGTAGAGCCACAGGTGCCACCCTAACGTCAGTATTTTTTAATCATAACCATTTCACACTCTTTTCTTTTGAACACTCTCTGATTTACAATACCTTGTTTTCAATAAGTGTCTTACGCTTGGGCTCTGATTGGCTCTATTTCTGTATGTCATTGTCAGAGACACGATTAAACATGAAAGAGATGTGTACCTTTCCTACATTCAGATTGCATTTAATTATGCCCCTGCTTCTTCTTCTATGAGCCATTTATCATTGAACCCTCATGTACACAATAGTTATCCCCACCTTGATTCTATCACACAGATAGTCATCCTTGCTAAACGACATTCTATTCACTTACGATAATTCTTTCAAACTGGTGAATGCCTAGCAATAGCAATTAAAACAGAGACCGGATAGTTGGGGATTACTTAAGCAAGCTTAATGGTTGTAGGTCAGTTGAAAAACCATCCACCTGAGAGTGCTAAAGAACCGGAAGATGAACTTTCACAGCAATTACTTTTTATAGATAAGCACTTACGGGAGAGCAGTTGAATTTTAGATGACTAGAAAGACTGCTTTTTACCATTTTTTTAAAAGGCACATAAAAGAACACTGGGGAATTACAAGCTAGTGACCTACCTACAATACCAGAAAATGTTTTCAGATGTTTTATGGTGATTCATTTAAAAAATTTATTTATTGTACACTTGGAAGAATTACATAGTGGAAATACAGAATTATCAGAAATATGTCACCATTCTAATTTTTTATTGGGTTGTGCTTTATAATTGAGAAAGGAATATATTTCCTATATTTATTAAGGAGGGTTACATGGTATATCCTAATGTATTTAATGAAAAACTTATTTCATTTTCTGCAGTGAAAATTTTAACATCACACATTGCAGATGGAATATTTTTAAAACAAATACAAATTCTGTCTTACCTTCATGGTTAAATATTTGTATTAGTCAGTTTTGGGTTACCAAAATTTGCCTATAGTCTGCAGTTCACTTCTAAGTATCATCCCAGTAAGAATATGAAGTGAATTAGATCTCTTAACACTGCTTATGTGCACTTTGTCTTACATTAAAAATGTTATTAATGTTAGCATCCCTTTCCTTACACATTCCACTTTTATGCACAATACCAGTTAACAACTACCAGTGGTTAAGCATGTATCATTTGGAGTGAGACTGCTTGGATTCCAGGCACAAGTCTAAGAGTTCAAAGACATTAGCGTTTTATTATGCATTAGACACAAAGCTAACAGTTTACATGGATATCTCATTGAATACTCACAAAAGCTCTATTATATTTTCTAGGACATAGATCAGGAAGTTTAAGCTAAGGAAGGTTAATTCACTTCCCCAAGCTTAAATCTGGTAAACATTTAAACATTTACAAACAGTGAGGTTCTCACCATTGTGTTTTTTTTTTTGTTGTTGTTGTTGTTGTTGTTGTAATGCAGACTTTTCTTGTAACAGTAATGTGTATTCCTCTTGTTAACTCACCAGATCCTATGAAATTCAAAACAGCCCTCATCCACCTCCAGAAAATGTTCCTTAGACCTCTGTATTCCCTCTAGGTTTATTAATAAGCCCCTGGTCCATACTGCCATAACTCTGCATACATCTCTCATGCATTACATTTGCCATCTTATGTAACAAACAAATGTTTCCGTGATTGAAATACTATTTGGTTAACAGGGGAAAAAGAACTACTTTTCAAAATGCATGCTGTGTGCATTTCCCCCAGTGATGGACTACATTGTAAAGATAAATAATGTCTACTGAAAACCTAGGACAGCCTTAATATATATAAAATATTATAGCTCTCTGATGCATGTACCAGAAGGTCCAATGTAGTTAAAGATGAGAATTGTGAGCAATCGGTGATATCAGTGGTTCACAATCTATGACCCATCCTAAGGAATAGGAGGGAACTATAAAAGCACACATTTCTCTGTTACAATATATAATTATCAACAGTGAGGGTGTGAAAACAGTGAAAATGTCACAGACTGGAGCTATTCTACATAATGAACAACTTTCTCAAGACAACTTTGATGAGACACAACATCTATCCCAAACATCCTGGATTGGTGGGTGTTTCAAGCGTTTTCAATTCTGTCCACATAAGTATATTATCTAATTATATCAAAAGATCTAATAGTCCCCCCAAAACCATACTTTTTCTTTGGTCACCTTAAAGTACACATTAAATAAATCTCAATTTCAAATTACTTTCTTTTTTTTTTTTTTTTTGCAGTTTTTGGCCAGGGCTGGGTTTGAACCTGCCACCTCCAGCATATGGGGCCGGTGCCCTACCCCTTTGAGCCACAGGCACTGCCCTGATAAATCTCTATTTCAATAGATAGATTTGTATTGTATATTTGTAAGTAAAAATAAGATCCTCTACTTACTGATATAACACAGACAGTTGTGAATAAGAAATAAAACGCTTCTCTTAGAAAAACTCAAGTGAATTCAAAGTGGGGGGGGGACAAGAAAGGGAGGGGGGAGACTGGAGGGAGAAGAGCGTGCTTCCAGTTAACAGGCACAGCACATTACAGGTGCACTTCTGGGGGCAGGACACAATTATAAGAAGGACTCTACCTAAAAAACGTAAACATTGTAACCCGATTTTTTGTGTACTCAAATTAACTTAAACCAAAAACAAAATTTTAAAAAAGCTTTCTTTTAATCCAAAAGCAATAGAATTGTATGAATTTGAAAAGGTATCATAGTAATACAATTGGGATGGTTTTTCAGGGCTTGTGGATGAAGAGAACTCTGAAGATGTCACTGTCTTAACCTATGTAGGAAGAAGTGCAGGCTTCATAACTGTGTCTCCATAGATAAAATGGATGGTACAATTGTGACTATTTGTGTGTTTATGGTATCCAGCTGTGCAACAGCAATAACAAAATATTTAAAAAGTGAGGTTTGCTAATGACAATATCTAACCAGATAGTAAAAAAGTAGTGCTCAATGATAAAGCTTTCTGTTGAAAAACATCTGCCATTTGATGATCATTACCCTGCCCCAACTATTTTTTTCAAATTTACTTCATTTAATCACCTCTGAACAGTTGAGACTTAAGAGAGGTTAGAAGAGGCACCAGAGTTATTTAAATGGAAGATACAAGACTAATAGGGTTATACGTCCCCAAAATTGAGCTTTTAACTCACCAGGGGAAGATCATAGGATACTTAATATTAACATCATTATGGCATTATCAGTTTATTTACCTTCCAGGCAAGGAATGAATCCAAGTGGCCAGTAAGACCCAGATGCTAACCAAGCATCCTGTGAGCTCAACATCTTAGAGCAAAGAATACACAGAAATCACTTTCAACAATTTGGTAATATTAATGTAGTTGATGACTCCATTTTTAATATAGAACATTTTGGAATGTTTAATAACTCTGAAATTGCTCTCTCTGTTTATCTTTTTTCTTAGTTATAAAGTACTTTGAGGGTACATTAAGTTATAGAAAAAAGTAGTGTATTTCACTCAGGGAAAATAATAAAACAATTGGTTGAAAGAAAAAAATATACCAGGGTCCAAATGAACCTAGAATATATGTGTTCCCAGTACTGAATACACAATTTTATGATAATATTTGTTCTATATTCCGTGTATTATTTTCTTCATGCAATTTTGTATTGGTACAGTCTTCACTCTTCATCTGCGTAATGATAGATATAAGCACTTCTTATTCTCATCATTATTCTTAGTAGTTTGTAAATTATTACATGACACTTCCTCAGAGACATTTATTAACATAGAAATCTTGGTAGTTTTAAAATAATATATGTATGGATTCTTTCAAATAAGTTTGTTTGGACTTCTACTTTCTGCATCTTTTTTTGGGGGGGGAGGTGGATATTAGTTTCCTCTTTGGAAATACTGAGGATCATTTGTAGCAAGTATGAAACGAGTTAGATTAAAAGCATATAGAGAAAAGAACACATATTATAGATAATATGCATTCTATATTATGATCCAATGGGTCATTTATTTTTATTTTTAAATTTTCTTCTTGTTATTTTCCAATGAGTTAATTGTAATGAAACCTCAGTGACAGCAACAGGTAATATCATCATCTTTTTTTTAGAGAGGGCAGACTGAGAAAGATTGAAAATGCTTTTTATAATAGGGTGGCACTTGTGGCTCAAGGAATAGGGTGCCGGCCCCATATACCGGAGGTGGTGGGTTCAAATTGGGTCCCTGCAAAAAAAAAAAAAAAATGCTTTTATAATATGTTACTTTTTTATTCAAAGAGAGATAGCTTATTTGGTGGTCTTTACATTTTCTTTTCTACTTCTCTAAAAATGTACAACATGTGTGCTTATGTACAGCACCTAAGTCACTGCTAAAAGTAGAAAATGAATTTTATTTATTTTGGCCCCTGTTACATCTGCCAAGCTGTAGGTACTGGTATAGAAAGCAACCAACTGAGCAGTCTTTTGGTCGTATTTTTGTGGTCACATTAGCTCTGACTGCAGGTAGCTAATGTTTTACTGCCCTTGTATTAACACAGTAGCTCTTCCAAAATGATTTGATGCCTTTAACTAGTATTGCACAACTCATTATCACAAATTAAAATGGTAGAGAAAGAAAATAACCTCTATTTATTTTCGTTTTTTTTTTTTTTTTCATGGATCCACTTCCTTGAATGTCTTATTGCAAATGTGAAATCTGTCCTCAGCGTTCTAACCTAACCATCCTACCCCATCCCTGACTACTCTATTTCAACTAAAAGTATGCTAATTTTAGATACCAACTCTCAAGACATTCTTCAAGTTACATTTACTCATTTTTCTTTTTCTTGCCTTACCAAATGGCAAGATTATCCTTACCTGTGGATGGTTCTGTTGGTGACTTTTCTGTCAGATTCTTACATATGTCCCTTGTATCTCATTGGAACTATTCTAAGTTAGTCTCATGTCCCTGTGAAAGGCCCACATTTAGTTTTGGGCCCTGCTGCCCTGATCATGCCAGTTACCTGTTTTTAACTTCCTTTGGCTCTTTAAAAGATGAAATACAAGCTCAGGATTTGTCGTCCAGAGCCTTTTGCAGCTAGGAACCAAGAGCTATTTCTGTTGTAACTCTACCCAATTTAATATGCAAACCCTCAGCTTACATCAGTGATACTAGGTAGTCAGTGTGATCCCCTGAAATTTCTACACTGAGCTTTGGCTTGCACGAAGGTACCATATTTAAGATGAAAAAGTATTTACTCTTAGTCAAAGGATAGGCAGACGGTGTCTGAAACTCAGATGAAGTTCAGTGGTAGACAAAGCTGAAAACACACTGGCAAAGAGGGAACAAAGGTTACAAACAAACACTTGTATTTAAATGTTCATTTAAGGCTTATTGCATCCTAAGTGTTCAGATGCAGGAATTGTCCACAAACACTAAAATTCATCCCACAAGGATTATGGAGAGAAAGGTACAAGGCATTTGAGAAAAAGAATATTCCAGGGGCTGCCTAATAAAGTATGCTAAATTCCTTATTCATATTTAGGAGTATAGAGTCTATTAGAATACTGTCAACTAGAATCAAGGAATTATTTTTTATTGTTGCATCCTGCTGTGAACCGGCAAGGAACTCAGCTTCACAGTGGTAGAATATGTTATCTATTATGAAGAAGATACATTTTAATGTGCATTTGAATTGTAGGTCTAAAACATTACTTAATTTTGCAAGTATTTTTCCATTCTTGTATCATAACCTTTTGCGATACTTTTTTAATCTGTTGAAGTTGTTACTGAGAATGGGCAAATTAGATTCATTTTAATGTGTTCCCCAGGTGTTCACAGCAACACATTATGTGCTTCTACCTCAAAATTGGGTGAGTTTAACTTGAATGATAGTTTGTTTAGGAAAAAGGATAAATATCTTTCTTAAAAAAATCAGGCAACCATATCTTTACTAAGTTGATTATAAATGTTTATGGTTAATGACCAGGAAGTAAATGAAAAGTTAGAAGATTAACACCTATCAAAATTAAAATAGAAATATCCGGAAGCAACATTTTTTGGGATGAGAATTTCTGCACACAGCTGTAAGCCTATGTAAGCAATCATACATATTTACCTTTTACTCTTCAAATTAAAATGCATATGCCAGATTCTTGCTATTTTAAATAATATAAACTATTTGAAATGCATAAATTCAGCGCTATGCCCTATTCTTCCTCATACATGCATTATGCTCCAAGGCTCTGGAGTAAGTTGAAACAGGGCAGCAGCTGATGTCTGTTTTATTTTTATTTTATCACCATAAAAAAATAACAAGTGGAGAAATAACATTGAAAAGGCTAAGAGGTAAACACACATGTTCTCTCAATCTTATTTTTACATTATAAATCTAAGAAATCTATGATTAAAAAGCCTACAGTGCAAAATACCAAAGCATTTAGTCAGTTGTGTTAGGCATTAGATCCGATTGATTGCTAAAATGCAGATGAAACATTAGATAATTAATTGAATGTCTGACAAAGTTGAGAGAATTTGCTTGATATTCTAGCATCGGAGATATAAAATTGAAGAACCTCACTTCTGAATTAAGAAAAGACTCAATTAAAATAATATATGCACAAGTTTCATATATTTTGGTAACCATTTGAATTTATGAACAGCATTATACCAGCTCCAAAGGAAAACGCCAAATTGCACTTACATCTTCATTTATGAGAAAGAGCCAGATGAATAATGCATAGATAAAGCAAAAAGAAGTGGAAGATACTGAAAATAACCTCAAACCATCCTTTAAGATTTTTAAAAAGTAGTATTCCAAACCATCCTTTAAGATTTTTAAAAAATAGTATTCAGTAGTATTCTAAATATATGTGATCTCATGGTGCTGAGGTCACAGACCCTAGAGAGGGGCAGGGGAGGTCCCAGCACAGGCCTTCCCCTGGTTTAGCTGTAAACACTCAGCCAGGAAGGAAGATGAGCCTTCGCCTTCCCGATGGCTCTGGTGGCTGTACTAACTTTTTCCTCTCTCCCTTTTAGAGTTTGGAGGGGAGCAGGCTGCGTAGACCTAAATTAGCTCCTAGAGGAGCTCTCTCCTCTGGCCCACAATGGCAGTGCTGCTTTGTCTTCTTCCCGAGCACATTTCTCCTCACTTCTCTTTTCTATCAGGGCCATTTCCACAATCGCAGATTCCAACCAGGTAATTTAAGCTTCTTTCCCAACCCAATAATAAATGTAAGGTGACCCTTCTTCAGCCCAGATTCCCCAGCTTAGGACTGTATTGTTCAGTAACACTTCACATAGATGTGTGTGTGTCTTTCTGTGGTCCAGAGGCTGCCATACGGTGTTTGAAAACCTGGGAAAACTGTATTGACTACCTCCTTCCAAAATTCTCTGGGATTATTATTTTCTGGGAATATTTATGCTCTTTTGATGGTCCGTATTACACTTCTCCCCCATCTCTTTCCATGCTCCTAAAGTAAATGTCAAATTAAAGGGGGAAGAATAGTTCTCTGGCTTGCTAAGATGAATGTCTTCCAAAATGAAGACCCTCAGTTTTAGTTCTTACTGAAAGAAGTTCTACTTTTTCTCATATTTATTTTACTTGAATGCATGAAGAATGTTTTCTCTAGTCTCAGATTACCTCTCCACTTGTTTGCTTAAGCTCTCAACTCTTATCAATTCTCAATCACTTCAGCCTTGTTGTTTTTACATGTGTTGGTACAAATGCTTTCAAACCCCTCTGCTTTTGTATGTTGCCCTTTTGTGTGCACTTATTCTCTCATTCTTTTCACCATTTTACCCCAGCCCTCCACCACTCCAAGGAATCATCCTTATTTGCATTCAGGCCGTCACCACTCCCCTATTCCCTAACCTCTAAATTCCTAGCCTTCTGCTTAAAACATTTTCTTATAGATTAGTAATGTTATTACTACTTGTGATATTCTATCCTTACCATTTTCTATATTTTAATGCATCTTACACAACAATTTTATGACATACTCAGAAGAGTACTTTAATATAGTAAGCAGTTAATAACTGTTATTTAAGTCTGATTATATTAAAAGAAAAAATGTTAAGTATTATTTTCTGTTTTATTAAGTGTGAGGCTGCTAGAGTCAAATAGACCTGGTGATGAGTCCTATGTTTTAGATTTAATTTAATTCAACCTCTATAACTTTAGTCCCTAAATATCTGTAATTCACAGTTTTCTCTAACTTGAAATGAAGATGTTATATAATCATTTCCTGCTAATCATGGCACTGTGGTGAAACTTACATGAAAGAATAACTAGAAGAAAATGAGCCAAACTACAAAGCAATTACAAGTTATTACATAGGAAAGTATTCTTATAAAAATAGTTTTAGCACTTAAATTATTAACCAACAAAACAGAAAATTAGAAAAATGGACATAAAAACAAGAAAAATAAAAGTATACATATATATATATATATATATATATATATATATATATATATAGCTATAGGAATTTTTAATTTAGATATCACTACAATTTCTAAGATTCTTGTAAGGTGACAATTTTATTTTTATTTAACATATAGTGGGGGTACAGTGTGGTTACATAAATTGCTTTTGTACACTCTGAGTTAAATTTATAAATGTGTCCATCACTCACATAGGTGTATTGTGCCTATCAATTGTGAATTTATTCATACCCCTCCTACCTGCTTTATTTCCAATGAGTTTTATTTCCATACATGTATATAAGTGTTGATCAATTAGTTCTAATTTAATAGTGAGTACATGTGGTGTTTGTTTTTAGCCAACAGGGTCTTACCGTCTTACTCTACTGCCCCAGTAAGAGTATAGCGGCATGATCACAGCTCACTGAAACCTCAAACTCCAGGGCTCAATCACTCTTCCACCTGAGCCTCCAGGGTAATATTTTCTATAAGCATCGTTTTGTTTCATTTTTCCATTTCTTAGAGCTGGAAAAATTTTTCCATTTTTCTATATTGTCCAGGTTGGTCTTAAACTCCTGGCCTCAAGCAATCCTCCCACCTAGACCTGCCAACGTGTTCAGATTACAGGAGTGAGCTACCACATCTGGTTAGAAATGTAAGGCCCATTTTTAAAATGATTTTTTCATCAATGTATAACTTAACATAGCAAAGTGTGTCAATTTTTGGAATACAGATAAGTAATTATTATGTAAAAGCCTACACCTTTGTTGTGTTGCTGTTCACATTATTGCACTTTAGAGATGTGTCTTTTTAGAAACTGAAGCAAGTCTGTTGACATCATTTTTCCAAGAACATGCACTCACTTTTGTCCCTACGTCACATTTGGCAATTCCTGTAGGCATTTCTAACATTTTCAGTATTATTGTATTTTTACATATTGCAATCTGTGTTCAGTGATTTTGATGTTACTTTTGTAATTGTTCTGGGGTATCGGTCGCCATGCCCTCATAATATGGCAAACTTCATAAACGTTGCGTGCATTCTGACTATTCACAGACCCGCCATTCTCCTGTCTCTCTTTCTCTCCTTGTGTCTCCTTCTTCTTTAACACACACTTTTGAAATTAGACCAATCAATAATCCTGCAAATGCCTCTAAGTGTTCAAGTGAAAGGAAGAGTCACTCATCTATCAATATTAATCAAAAGCAAGGAATGATTAAGCTAAGTGAGGAAAGCGTGTCAAAAGTGAAGACAGGCTAAAAGCAAGGCCACTTGAGCCAAACAGTTAGCTGAGTTGTAAATGCAAATTAGAAGTGTTTGGAAAAAACATTAAAGTGCTACTCCAGGGAATATGGCTGACAAGAAAGTGAAAGAGCCTTATTGCTGAGATAAGAGAAGATATTGGGAGTTGTGACAGATTAACTCAGCCTCAACAGTACCCTAAGGGAAAGCCTAATCAACTATCTTCAGTTCTATGAAAGGCTGAGAGATGTTATGGAGCTGCAGAAGAAATGTTTGGAAATGGCAGGGGTTTGTTTTGAGGTTTAAGGAAAGAAACTGTCATCGTAAGAAAAACGTACAAAAGGAAGCATTAAGTGCTGAGTTAAAAGCCGCATTAAGTTATCAAGAAAATCCAACCAAAATCACGCTATCCAACAGATGTTCAATGTAGATAAACAACCTGCTATCAGGAAGAAGATGACACGGACAACTTCGATAGCTGAAGAGGAGAAGTCAGTCAAAGCCTGGCTTCAAAGGTCGCCTGACAAGCTGATTCTCTCCTTAAGGATTAATGCATATGGGGAGTTTCTGTTGAAGCCACAGCTCCTTACAATTAAAAAAACCTACTTCTCTTAAAAACTTAAAACATATATATTCTACATGTACTCTATATATTGAATAAAAAAAGCATATCTAACAGCACATATGTTTACATCATGGTCTATAAATATTGCAAGCTGACCGCTGAGATCTGGTGGTCAGAGAACTGGACTCATTACAAACCATCACTGCTCCCTGACAGCACCTCAGTCACCAAGCCCACTGAGGGAGGTAAACAAGGAGGTTAGTGCTATTTTCATGCTGCTGACATAACATACATTCTGGAACAAGGAGCAATTTTGATGTTCAAGTCTTATTACTTAAGAAATACATGTGTAAGGCTAATATTGCCATCTATAGTGATTCCTCTATTGGATCTGGGAAAAGGCAATCAAAAACCTCCTCAAGAGGATTCACCATTCTGGGTATCATTAACAATATTTATGATTTGTGGGAGGGGTCAAATGCCAACATCAATAGGAGTTTAGAAGAGGTTGGTTCCAATCTTCATGATTGACTCAGGTGTTCAAGATTTCAGTGCTGGAAATAACTGTAAGTGTACTGAAAACAGCAAGAAAATTAGAAATAGAAGTAGAGCTGAAGATATGTCACTGTACTGAAAACAGCAAAAAAATTAGAAATAGAAGTAGAGCTGAAGATGTCACTGTAATCTCATGAAAACTTAAATGCGGGATGAGTTACTCTTATGAATGCACAAAGAAAATGATTTCTTGAGATAGAGACTACTTCTTGTGAATATTCTGAAAACATTGCTGAAATTAACAACAAAGGATTTAGAATAATATTTAAATTAATTGATAAAGCAGTGGCAGGATTGATGGGATTGACTCAAATGTTGGAAGGAGTTCTGCTCTAGGTGAAGGGCGAGCTACAGAGAAGGCTCCTGTGAAAGGAGAAGTCAATCAGTGTGGCAAATGTCACAGCTGTCTCCTTTTTAAAGAATTAGCAGAGATGCCCCAAACTTCAGCATCCACTACTCTCATCAGTCAGCAGCTGTCAGGACTTAGGACTAACTTGGTGATGGCTCAGATGATCATTAGCATATTTTAGCAATAAAGTTTTTTTTAATCCACAAATGCACATTGTTATTTTATACAGTGCTATTATACACATAATAGACTGTGCTATACTGTACATATAATTCTGTGTACAATGGAAAACCAAAAAATTTGTGATTCACTTTATTGTGATACTTGATTTATTGTGGTAGTCTGGCACCTAATCTGCAATATCTCTGATGTATGCTTTATGTGTTTGTATGTTTTGTATACTCCTGATAAGAGTAATAGTCAACTCTGTGCTCTCTGAATTGGTGTACTTCATTTAAAACAAACAAATAACAGGTCCATACCAAATATGACCATAAGAAGCATCCCAAGACCACAGCTTCATGTCCTGCAAAATACTTCTGCAGATTCGTGAAAACAAAAACTGAATTGTTGATTCGATTTTGTTTAAATATAAAAGACATAGCAACCTATAGTAACCCCAGGGAGGGGGAAGATTTCTGGATGACCATGTAGTTAACCTATGATTCACTGGAAATTTGTCAGATCTCAGCTATATATGTGTGTATATACTGTATATACTCGAGTATAAGCCGAGTTTTTGTGCTGAAAAAACTCGGCTTATACTCGAGTATATAGGTATATATATTTATGTAAAATACATATATATATGTAAAACACACGCACATATACACATATACACATACACACATGCACACACATCCCTATATGTATAATAAAATTGGAGAGAAACCTTAGCTAATGAGAGAGAAAGAAATCCTAAAAAAAATTCAAATAATCTAAAACTTAGGCTAATTGACTCAAACTTTATAAAACTGATGAACTACACATCTTTTTTGCGAAAGACTCAAAATATTAAACTTCTTGATCTACTCTGAATTTAAAATAGACTTCTCAATTCTGAATACAAAATCCTTTGAAAGACATGAGGAGTAGTCATATCACAAATTAGCATCTGGTAGAAATAATATGCACTGATACTTTTTTTACAAATGATAGATTCTTATGAAATAATTTCCCCAAATCAAAAAATGATAGTGTCGGCTCAGTGCCCATTGCACAGTGGTTAGGGCACCGGCCACATGCACCAGGTTTGGTGGGTTCGAACCCGGCCAGGTCTGCTAAACAACAATGACAACTATAACAACAATTTAAAAAAGTAGCCTGGCATTGTGGTGGGCACCTGCAGTCCCAGCTACTCGGGAGGCTGAGGCAAGAGAATCTCTTAAAACCAAGAGATTGAGGTTGCTGTGAGCTGTGACGCTACAGCACTCTACCAGGGTAACATAGTGAGACTCTGTCTCAAAAAATAAATAAATAAATAAATGAAAATTAAAAAAAAAATGATAGTATCAAATTGTTTTAATTTATATTTGTACTGGGTAGGAACACGAATATTAACAGATATATTTCTCTTAAAGTACAATTTTATGACAGGTTTGTGAATGAGCAATTGTTTTCCAGCTATAGGAAAGGTAACTGATCTGAATCCAGCAAGAATTTTATTAAAACTCAGAATCCAAGAGTTCAAGTCAATAAGAACAACAAAACCAAGAATTGTTGTCAAGACAACATAGCCATTATTGCCTTGGATACATGATAGATCTGACAGTTGGTAATATTAAAGATATATAATGTCTGCTGAAGCAAAGATCTTTAATTTTCATACCCAAAGAAATAATAAGTCCCACATGAAAAAACACAAATATCATTTTAAATTATTATTATTGTTTTATTTAGTCATTACGAATTGTGGTATATTCTGTGAGATATATGCCATGTTTAAATAATATCATGGCATGCTTTCTCTAAGAGGCTAGTTTAATTTTAAATAGTTTGAGGCTTATAAATGTCTGAAGCAAAACAAGAATGAAATTCCCCACAGTGAACTAAATGGGTTTAGAATGTTAATCTCAGTGTTCAAACTTAATCTTTAAGCAATGAATAAAATGACTTCATAAAGATGAAAGGAAAACTTGACAGAGAAAGGCGTTTACCTTCTCTTTTTGCTATAGAATATAAATGTATTTTTTCATAAATGCATAGCTTTAATTATTGTAAGAATCAGCCTTGAAGCAACGTGAAACATGGGAAGTGACATTGAACTGGGAGTAAAGAGAACTTGATTAAAATCGGTCTAAAGGTCTGTGGCACGGGACTCTGCTCTCTATTTTGGGGTTGGATTAGATGGGTATTTTCAAAATGCGTTGGGTTCCTAGAGCTAGTTCTAGAACTGTTAAAGTGAGGATGACGGGAATAGGATGGAGAAATAAGCATGGGGAGTTTTCAGGGAAAGGATTCTCATGTCCAGAATCTGGTGACTGAACTGTGTATTTTCATTACAGACTTCACTTCAGGGCTACTGGTTCTCACTGAGCATGTTCTCTTCCCCAGATACAGCTTTGGCTGTGTAATTATTCTGCTAAAAGAGTAACAGTGACAAGAAACCTGTTGTCGTCCTTATTTACACTATCATCCACCTAGACATCTTTATGAATGAAAACATAATATTCCAAATTCTACTTTTCAAGATTCAGTTTAGTTGCTACTTACTTCTTCCTAAAGCTTCTTCAAACCATATCGGCTGAAAACAAACTGCACTCTTCTCCTTATTTTCATTTCTGGACCTCATATTTGAAATATATCATTTTCTGCTTTGTGTTTACTTATCTATCATGCTATTTCTACTCAGCTGTAAAGGCTGAATCCTTGACTGGTTTGGTTAATATTTGTATTCCTGGAGCTCAAAGAAGAGTAAATTTCTGAACACATACTTATTAAATACATGAATGTTAAAACTAGGTTGTGAGATTCTACAACCAAAATTATAGCTGTATATTTATGTTAAGGTAAATTTTGGACCAGAATCTATCCTGTGTCAGTTCTTTCAAATCACATCCTCCACGGATAGCAAATCTTATGCTAAATAATTTCCCTGAAATACTCTCTTTTTACTCACAACCTGCTGGTCTTGCATAGCTGTGTCCTGCCATAATTCTAGAATCTCTAAGAAAGAGCTATTCCTGGCCTCTGATCTTTGGAACACACAGGTCAGGCCTTGCCCTGACCCTTTCTCTTAAACCAGGAAAGATAAATTGAGTCAGCCACATAGCTATGTAAATATCAAGCAGTGAACCTCTAGCCTTGGGAACATGTATCTGCTTTGAAAATATTTTTTTAAACCATTAGGGAGACAGTTAATTCGTTTGTAGTCAATTTAACATCTAGGAAGTTTTTAATATTTGTAATTAAATATTAGAAGAAATCAATTATATTTCTAACCTTTGCCATTACATTTTACTTAACTTCTATTAGAAGAACAAATGACAGGTATTGCTGCAACTTCATTATGAGGTTAGTTTTTCTAAGCTGAATGATAATAGTTTTCAATGGACTATTTGGAGGAAATTAAAAGATCCAAGTAATCTGAATATAGTATAAAATAAAAAACAAATGGCAGGTTATAAAAAATGAACTCAGTGAAAAATATGTATTAAGGAAGATACTTCTTTAATGACATATTTTTTTCAAAAAGTATTAGAAAATAAAAAACACCTAAAGAGTTCAAAGTAATTGTAAACTAGCCATAATACAGTTGAATGTCAGGAAAAAGTTATGATGGAAGAAGATCTTACCAGTCAGATGGAAAATTTTATAGTGATAGAAGTGGACAGATGGAAAAGCTCCGAATACTAGAAGAAATTGGTGACTAAGAAAAAGGTCGCTCTGCTATTAGCAGCAACAAGGAATATTCTAAAATCAGTAAGGCATACCTGATATTTTATTACAAGCTAGAAACATGAGTCTTATACAGAGATTAAAACTAAAAACACACAATAAACAAGAAAACTTAAAAGGAACATGCTGGTTGAATCAGTGAAATACTTTTAAATGTCAAGACTTGAAGACTTTTGAATGGAACTCTTTGTTAAAGGAAAATAAGCTCATCTGTCTATGGTTTACTTGAGAAGACTTTTGAAAGTAGATAGGTCCAGGAATATGGTACCTTAAACATTGATCTTATTTAATCCTACCAACATTTAATTAACTTCCATGGAATGCATAATCTCCATTAGAGGACATTAGAAAAGTTTAACAAAACAAAAAAGGTCTGAGTTTGGGGAAGAGAGACTGAGAAAGGTATGCCAACGTTACCAGTTTCTCGTGTTATGAGATTTGATAGATCATTTTTATTCTTGGACCATCAACTTTTAGACACAAAAATACACCAGTGAAATTCTACTGTGTAGTGCTCTGATTGGAACCTAAGATAATGTGAATTAAAATATGTCTTAAAAGCCCAGAAAAGTATGTGATGCATAGCAAATGCTTCATAAATGTTTCCACTGTCTTAAGGACTCAATCATTTTCAAAACTTATACTGCCAATATTGGTACATAATTCTGTTATTTTCAAAGATACCCATACATTTATTTAAAAAATTAGCACCTACCTAGAATTATTAAGCTAATTCTATATAGAATAAACTATGTTATACTACCCACATTAACCTTTTTTTATATCCAATTAACAAACACCAAAGAATGATTTATTGAATTACTTCATACTTTGCATTAGGTTCGCTGTTTCCACATAGTAATTTTACTCACCAGGCCCTTAACAGACTACTTAGCCAAAAACTAAAGATATATTCATATCCATTCATTGATTCATTAATGTAAGAAAATATCTGATGGCTTGCAAAGTGTCAACCATTATTCTAAACACTAAGCAGACAAAAATCTCTACCCTTATAGAATGTATAATTGAGTACTGAGGGGGAAATAATTAAAATGGGGAAATAATATAGTAGGTGAGATGCTGTTACTACTACCAGAAAAAAAAAAAAAAGTCAGCAGAGCAGGCTGATGGACTTACCAAGTGAAGAAGCTGCAACAAAGAACACCGTCAGAGATCACCTCACTAAGAAGGTACGATTTGATAAAGATCTAAAGAAAGTCAACCAAGAGCCTGAAGCAGGTGTCTGAGGAAAAAGAGCTCCAAGAGAGGCAATAGCGGCTGTAAAACTCCTAGGGTAGTGATTTACTTGGCTTATTTGATGATAAAATGAGGCCCATGTGGCATGGGCAACAAAGGGAGACTCTGTCTCTTAAAAAAAAAAAAAAAAAAAAAAAAAAAAAGAATCAATGCAGAAATACACAGGGTCATTTCCTTGTCACTTAAAGTTTCACCAAATTTAACTAACCTTTTCAATACCAGTTTTTTTGTTTTTTTGTTTGTTTGTTTTGCGGTTTTTGGCTGGGGCTGGGTTTGAACCCACCACCTCTGGTAAATGGGGCCAGCGCCCTATTCCTTTGAGCCACAAGCACTGCAGAATCTTTTTCATAACTTTCCTGCCAAGTTGTATCTTTCTTCTGAACTTTTTTCCCCAAACTTATTAACTAAGAACTCACTTAACTGTACTATTCTAAAAAGGAAGCAGACTAGCATCTTATTTATTTGGGATATGTGTCTCTGTGTGTGTATTTATGCATGTATATTTGTATGTATGTATGTATCTATCTATCATAATATCCATTACAACCACTTTTAAGTGTCGAGTTCTGTAGAATTAAGTCCATTCACACCATGTGCATATTCATCACTATCATTCATGTCCAGAACGGTTTCATCCTCCCTTCCTCTACCGACTACCTCTTCTGGTTCCGCAAAACATCTATTCTCTACCTCTTACTCTTTATTGTTGAAGGCTCTGTCAAAAGCTGTACAAGGAAATACCATTTGTTTCAAACAGTGAAGCAGGGGTTTGGAGATGCTCACTATTTAAACCACCAGATCAACAGCATAATAAAAGTAAGTTTTGAAGGCTGAAATGGAAGTCTGCACATATTTCCCCATATGGTATCATACAGACTCAACTAAATATTGGCTGGTATATATTATTTACCATTGATATGTACATTCTGGGTTCCAAACATCCATCTCACAAATGAAAACTTTAGAACAGTCTATTTTGTTCCATATTGTTGACAGAGTTATAAAGTACAGTAATTAATAACACAGACTTTGGAGTTGAACTGTCTCAGGTCCAAAACACAAGTTGTTCTTGGTTCAAACACTTACCCTCTATATGGCAAAGTCTCCTTATTTTTAAAATAGACATAATAATTCTACCTACTTAAATAATTACTGCATCACAAAAGTCAATGGATTAATATATGCAAAGCACAAAGAACAGTTTCTGGCACCTTGTCATTAACATGTAATATATGTTACATGTTAAATTATTACTTTTAAGATCAAAATTTAACATTTACTGAAAATATACCATGTGTATATTTATTGTTATCAATAACATATTTAACATTAATTCAACTTTTATTCTACACTTAACTTTTTAATGAAAATTGCTGTATTTGTTTGTTAATATCAGATTAATATGAGGGCACAAATTTTCAGTTACATTGTTTTCATTTCTAAGACAAAGTTCAATTTGTAGTTTAATCTTTGAAACCTTAAGAAGTAAATAGTATCATTCTAGCAATGTTTACATAATGTTCATATGCATAAAAATAGGCTCAAATAGTAAATAGCTTGCCAAGTATATGTCATCAATGAGAAGGAAAAAAGAGATTAAAAAATGTTTTCCAAAAGTCATTAGAACATACATGATAGATTCTCAGCACTGTATCTGTTGAGAAAATGTTCCAAAAGGCACTGCAAGCTCCAAAAAATGATAATAAATCTGTGACCCTCATTTGCTGCTCTAATGATCAGTTTGCTAAATGCTACCTCATGACAACATAACAGTACGCAGAACATTTAATAAATGCAAAATGGATTGTGTTTCAAATAACAATCTAATTGAAAATTTCATTAACAAATAATATTGCAGTAGTTCTAGGTTATAGATTGATCAAAGACTATTAAAACTCTCTCCTATGGTGCTAATGATTTACTGCTATTTCAGTAGACAGCCTGGTAAAGTCCCTTATGTTACTCACATTATTTTATAAAGCCAGAAGGGAGAAAACACTTTCACCAGTTTTAGTGGAACCAGTGTCCTTATCAACTGTGAAGATGCTTCCTCACCTTTGCAGGTCAAGGCAGCCATAGAAAGTAACAGCTCAGTTACACCGCAGAAGATACCTGGAGGTTCTTCTCAGCTGATTGGAGTGCTGGAAATCATAATACCTAATAGAAGCTCAGTTATTTAAGAATTGATATTGGAAGGTGACTCAGTATAAAACTGTATATACAAAAACGAAATGGACAGTGGATAAAATAAATATTTCCCAATTGATATATAATTTCCCTTTCAAACGTAAAATGATTTGGTCACCAGTTAGTATGTCTGCCTCCATTCATGCAAATCTAAAGGAAATGGCACCGTTAATTTCAACAGTTAGCCCCTCACACAATAGATGTGTAATGGCTTTTGATTTTGATTTGCAACTCAAGTGGCTGCTCACAAGCCTCCTTTGGTTTATGGCGCCTTATATTCACCCCCGAGTCCAATTGTTACATGTTGGCTTGTTCTGTCCACTGCTGTTTCTTAGCAGGTCAAAGACATGCCGTGCTGTTGAAGCTTTTTACCAGCAAGTTTGTTTAAAAGGATGTCTCTGGCTGCAGTTTCCCTGCTTCAGCTCTCCATCTGATGCCTGCTCAGGTACCTCACCATACTGTCAGAGTTTTGTGATCCACAAAGCTTTCCAGGTGGTGCATTGGTTATCTCCTAAGGTCTTCAGCAATTGCATACTCCGCCCCACCCCAAATCTGGCAGAGATTGATAGAATGCATATCGTCACACTAGGGGAGCACAATTCAACGCATCTAGTATTTAATATTAAATGTATTTAATTTTCTCTGAAATTGCCACACTCCCAGAATAATAATATAAAAATAAAGATTTTGAAGGTATACAAATAAATTAAGAGACTCAATTTCCTTCTTGTATATATAAACATTTTTCAATGACATTTTTCAAGGATAGAAAATGCTTAAGATATAAATTTCAGTTTTTATATGAAACAATTTAATATATGCAATAAATGAGACCAGAGGAGTTAAATGAAAGAATTTCTTATGAAAAGAATTTTTTAACCTCTTCTAGTTGTGCCCAAAATACTGTCAAGCTGTACTATTATGCCAAAATCTTCTTTTCAGTAGCCAGGCCCCATATATTACATTTTGGTCAGCACAATGACTATCTGTTCACATTTAAAGTTGTCAACCTAGAGAATATTTTAATTAAAAATACAGACTAATTATCAAGAGGTTTCTGATATCTCTGCATAAGCAAGCACCATGGAGGAAGTCAAAGTGTGAGCTGTTTAACTTTCTGTAACAGAAGAGGTGATTGTATATGAAGAATAGTATATCCCGACCAAAGAGGTGGGGATAAGAGAAGGAGTTGGCCTGATGTTGCTGGTTTGGAATGGGCCACAAGCCCAGAAGTATGGATACCTTCTGGAAACTCAAAGAGGCACGGAAACAGACCCCCCCCCCTCTAGAGTGGTGGTTCCCCACTGAGGACTGGTTTCATGGAAGACAATTTTTCCATAGACCAGGTTGTGGGTAGGGGGATAGATTTGACATGAGTCTGCAAGCAATTGATTTATTATGGTCTCTTTGTAGTCAAACCTCTCTGCTAATGATAATCTGTATTTGCAGACACTCCCACCACCCGAGCTTCACCTCAGATCATCAGGCATGATATTTTTCTAAGGAGCACACAGCCTAAATCCCTCACATATGCAGTTTACAGTAGAGTTCATGCTTCTGTGAGAATGTAATGTGCTCCCATCTGACAGGAAGCAGCACTCAGGTGGTGATGAAGTGACAGAGAGGGCTGTAAATACAGAGGAAGGTCACTCATCTCCTGCTGTGCAGTGCCACACCTAACAGGCCATGGACAGGCACTGGTTCTTGGCCCTGGGCTGGGGAACGCAGTGCTAGGGAATGCAGAAAGGGCAGCAACTCTGCTGATGCCATAATTTTAGCACAGCAAGACTTATTTTATTATCAGAAGTCTAGGGACTTCTGTATTATTTTAAAATTTGTATTTGTATAAAATTTGTATTATTTTAAGTCACTAAATTTGTGGTCAATTGTTACAACAGCAACAGGAAACTAATCACCAGGAAAACCGAATTCTGGCCTTTGATGAATTTGAAGAAAATTATTTTTCCAGTTTATAGAGATATAATTTACAAGGGAAAATTATATGTGTTCAAGAAATACAATGTGATAATTTGATACACACACATCATGAAATGATTATCACAATAAAGCTAATTACCATCCAAAAAAGAATAGTATATCCAAATCACAGCAGTACAGTCATGCTAGAGTTATATTATGTAAGCCTTGCTACATTTAATCAGATATATGACAATCCTGTAGAATTACATAAACTTTTGTTTTGTGCCATCAACATGAATCTAGATGGCTGAACAGAATCTGCTTAGATGGCTCGCACAAGTTTGTCAGCAGGATTACACTAAATTCTTAACGTAAATGTGTGGGATTTTAAAAAGGTACTCATAGAGGCTTCAATATATAACTTCTTTTTAGTCTACTTACTGTCTTTATTATGGACTATCATCATTATGAATACGGGAGAAATATAAAGAGAATAAAAGTATATCCTGTCTCATGTAGAGAGGAATAAACAACCTCACAGGACTTTTACACCTCACAATTCTAAATACTATTACTACCTGTTAAAACTGTTGATTCCAAAAGATGACTGAAGAAGAGTAAAGGAAAAGTATGAAAGTTAGTTTCACTTTAAGCAAAAAAAGAAAAAAATCTCGGACATAACTCTACATCAATCTCATATTTAAGAGGCAGAATTATACTCAATTAATTTTAATTAAAATGCCCCATTAGCTTGATTTTCCTTGACACTGTAAAATCTGACCTCATGAATTCTATAGAAGAGTACCAGGAGCTTCCATGATAACAAACGGCTTCACTTAAGCTTTATTACTGATAACATTTAATGATGTGTAAAGGATAAGGAGAGCATTTCTGCTTTTTCAGTTTGATGATACTTGTAGTTCCATAGGCTGAAAGCGCTCAATTTCTCATGACCTGGGGAGTGCATTTAGAAAAGGCCATAACTCTTAAAGAGAGCTACATTAATTATTGAAGTTTAGGAACTGGAACTATATATAATTTAACTATCCCTGTTGTCTGTGTTTGAAAGGCAAACAACCCATTCAAGTTGAATATCAATTGATTAGCTGCCATTTCAAACAAGAGTATGAGGTCTTTGTTAATAAGGAATTAAAAATTTTCATCCCAAACTTACCATTATAAATTGTCAATTAGATTTTGTTTTCTAAATTTATCTTAAATGGGCTAGGTGCCTCTAGCTCAGCAATTAGGGTGCCGACCACATACACTAGGGTGGGCAGGTTCAAACCCAGCCCAGGCCTGCCAAACAACAATGACAACTACAGTAACAACAAAACAACCGGGCGTTGTGGCTGGCATCTGTAGTCCCAGCTACTTGGGAGACTGAGGAATCGCTTAAGAGAATCACTTAAGCCCAAATGTTTGAGGTTCCAGTGAGCTGTGACACCATGGCACTGTACCAAGGGCTACAGAGTTGGACTCTGTCTAAAAAAAAAAAAAATAATAATAATAATAATAATAATAAATTTGTCTTAAATGAATTCTCATATATTGAGATGACTGTCTAGGTTGTCCCATTAATAAAATTGCATAAAACATATTTATTCTAGGCAAAAATTATATGAATTAAATAGAATTTATTAAGACTTCTCTAAAGTGTATGATTGCTATGAATATTTATTTACTCTTGTATTATGTGTCAGTAGAAAATAGTAAATGCAGTCACTACTCTAAATTGAAAATAATATGTCCTTCTAGAAATAAGTAAAAGACAGACTTCAGATAAGGGATTAATTAACCTGAATATATGATTTCCTAATAGGCCATAAAACTGGAGAGAAAAAAGAGAGATTTTTAATCTATAAATATAAAAATGTATTGTTATATGAAAACCATCCTAAATTTTTATATCATGGAGTCAAGGATGCATAATTTCAACAAAAATAATTTATGTTGGCCCATCTATAATTTTACCAAATGTTATTCCTTCATATTGATTAGAAATTCCTTAAAAATCTAATAATATTAAAAACCCCAAACAGGAGAGAACTAGGAACACAATGGAGTACTAATCACAACTAACATATCCCCACAACCACACAATAATTTACCAAGCAAAATCTCATGTAACTTCTTTGGAACTTTGAAGTATATTGAAGGCAGCTCAGGGAAAAAATGCAGGCGCAGAAAAGATGTGAAAAAAATCTTAAATTTATGCATAAGGTTGATTCTTGGCATAGCCTTCCACAAAAAAAAAAAAAAAAAAAAATCAAATCCTGGTGAAGGAAGAGAGTCTGAGTCCTAGATTTAGCACATTATTGAGTTCAAATATAAAATTATCAAAAACAACAAAAATCACAAGTCATTAAAAGTAATAGACAAAGGCAGAATACAAATGTCTACATACAATAACTAAGAAAATGCCACGAAGGCTACATTGAACAGTTTGATGAGAATATTTCAGATTGTATATGAAACCAGCACATTGTACCCCTTAATTGCACTAATGTACACAGCTATGATTTAACAATTAAAATAAATAAATAAATAAATAAAAGTAATAGAAAAGTATGTCGCATTCAAAGAAAAAAAAAGAGTAACAGAAACTGTCCCTTCCAAATACCTGATGGTAGATCTACTAACTAATGACTTTAGAACAATTGTCTTAAAGATGAGAAGAACTGAAAGAAGACATGAAAACTCAAGAAACTTATGTATGAGTAAAATGATAATATTAATAAATAGAAAGAGTACTCTTTTTACTCTTTTTTTTTTCCAAAGGAAATTTTGGAGGTAGAAAGTACAGTAACTAAAATAAAAAATTCATTAGAGAGTTCCAAAGGTAGCTTTCAGCATGCAGAAGAAAAACAGTGTATATGGACATAAGACAATGAAAATTATTATATGTGTGGAATAGATATTTTAAGAAATAATTAAATAAAGGGAAAAGTAAGGAACCTACACGAAATAATCATGCAGACCTATATACATACTGCAGGAATCTCAGAAAGATAAAGAGAAAAAGAAAAACAGTTCCTGAAAACTTCTAAAATTTGATGAGAGACATGAATATGAACATGAAAGAAATTCAATGAATTCCAAATATGGTGAACTCAAAGAAACCCATGCTGAGACACATTATAATAAAACTATCAAAAGACAAAGATAGAAATAGAAAAGACAAAAATAGAATCTTGAAAGTAACAATAGAGAAGTAACTCATCTATACAACCTCAACATGATTATCACTAAATCTCACATCAGAAACTCTGGAGTACAGAGAGAGTGGACTGATCTATTTAGAAGATTACAAGGAAAAAAAAAAAAAAAGCTGTCAAACAAGAATCCCGTTATGTGGCAAATACGATCTTCAAAGTGAAGGTGAATATATGACATTCTCAACTACTGAACTTTCAGTATGAGAAAGCACGTAACTACTAAACCTTCCCTGCAACAAATTCTAAAAGAGTCCTAGGTTTAAAATGGAAAGACACTGGACAGTCACTCCAAACTACATAAAGAAATAAAGACTCCAGGTACCGCAAGTAGACGTGGAATTTAATATCACTATTATAACTTTGGCTTGTGAATATGCACTTTGTTTTCTATGTAATTTAAGAGCTTAAGGCATTAGACTAAAATATTATATTATGTTGCTGGATACAAAATATAAAAATGTATTTTTGTTACATCAACAACTGAAAGGAATAGACTGAGCTATCAAAAAGCAGAGGGTTTTTTTATGTTATTGAAGTTAAAATGGTACAGATTCAAATTAGAGTATTAGAACTTGAGAATGTTAAATGTAAATCCATGCAAACCACAAAAAAGCTATACATAAAATTACTTAAAAGGAAAGAAGAGAATTTAAAAAAAAATTGCTACAAAAATCAGTAATGGGATAAATGAGAAAAAAGTATAAAACCTACAGAATAAATACCACGATGATAGCCGTAGCTCCTTATCAATAATTACATTAAATGCAAATAGATTAAATGCTCAAATTGAAAGACAGACAAAATAGATTTTTTTAAATCAATGATAAAATATAAGATGGTAACTTTGGCGATACTCTATACAACTTCTGAGAAACTATTCTGACATTCACCTTTTAGTACATGCTTAGTAATACAGAAAGAATGACCATCAAATCCAAAAGGTGACGATCTATGAGTTTCCTGTTTATTAATGACTTGTATATTTAAGCTTTTAAGATAATGTTATGTTTTACCTCTTAATTTTCATGTGACCTTCATCCACTGGTGTAGTTAATCTGAAGTCCATTTTGTTTGTACAGTATTTATTAATGTCCTGATCCTTATTAGTAAAGATGATGTTATTAATATATATCATGGTTAATTGGCTTAGAGCTATTTGAAATTATGCCTGTCACTTCATATTTTTGTCCATCAAGTTACTGGTAATATTAGAGTCTCAAGCCACTTCACTTGTATTAAGCCTGAGGAGTTATTTTTTAAATATGTGTATAGAAACCTAGCATATGAATTGCATGAAATAATCAACATTACTATTTTCAACTGCTTTGTATTAATTGTTTTTAATGAGGTCAAGAGCACAGTAAAACTCCCTGGAAAATTTAAAATAGTGAATTTTTGTTAATCAGTACTTTTAGCTTCACAATAAGAGTATACTTTAAAATTTCTTCAAGTTGCATCTTAATATATTGGTAAACAAAAGAATTTTTATTAAACAACATAATATACATTCTTCTATAAAGATGGAGCTGATATATATAGTCATAAGCACTCCAGAAAATCCCAAACATTGTTCACAGATATAGAAGCATTCAAAAGCTATTTTTGAGAATATGTTTAAAAATTTTGCTTTCAAAGGTTTGTTGAATATATTTTATAAATTCATGTCTTCTCCACTTGCCCAGGCTGTACACTCCTGTGCTTGATGATGTGCTGTTTGCAGCAAAACCAACTTACAACCATGTCTATTTCAAGGTTAACTTTTCTCACTCCCCCCAACCTCCTGGTTTGCAAAGTAGTCTCTGTAGAAGTTAAGAATATCAGACGGTGATAATAATATCTCAAAGTAGCTTTTGTTTTGCATCAATGTGATTATTATAGATCTATTTTACAGTAATTTTTTGTGTAAAATGTTACAGGTACATGATTAAACTGTTCTCTTGTATTCAACATCAAGTTACAATACAATATAACTAATTATTTAATACATACAGAGATTGTTTCACTAGCCAGCCTCTTGGTTGCTGGTGGAGAATCATGCTAATAAAATTATTCCCTGCTTTAAGCAGTAAATATGTCCTTCCATTTACTTAGAGACCTATTAATTTTAATGCATAAGATACAATATTCACCACTAAGAGAAGTTTATTTTGAAAATATTTAATGAGAAAATTGGTTGCAATAGTTTCTTTCCAATTTGGCGCCCTCCTGCCTTACTTAATCATTAATTACCTTTTTTCTAGACAATGGAAATGTGTGTGAGAATCAGACAGGTTTAGGGCCTCACTGAGATTTACATGTGTGTAAAGAATGAAAAAAAACATATCCATTACCAACGGAGAAAAAGACCAACTTTGGATATCTCCAACTTAAGTATACTCATTTTCTCTTTTCCTCATATGAAGATTAAAGATACATAAAGAAAATTTTTTAAAATCCTACAGTAAACAGCATGTTTAGTTACCCAGTACTAAGTTTCATTGACTAAAGTGATAACAAATGAAAAATATGTATTTAGCCTTGGTCATAAACCTTACCTTACACTTACCAGTAATTTCCCTCCTCCCCTTTACTCCATATAATAAATAACTGGTATAAATTCTATATTACTTTAGTTGAGACATTATAAAATATATCATCAAGACAAAAGAATTATTATCTAGTTATCAATAACAATAGAAGCTGGCATTACATTAAATACATTCCAAAGTTGATTAATCAGTCAGGTATGATTTGAGAGATGGTAGAAGAAATATGTTTGGGTATTTAATCCTAAAAAAAAGTCACTTTACCCATTTCAGAATATTTATTTGGTTTGTACTGATACCAATGATTATGCACGCAGAAATGAGGCAGTTGGCTCACTCCTGTTCCCAAACCCATTCTGAGGACAACATTAACAGGGATCTGTTCACACTGAAACTGAAGGTGAAATAGATCCATTTAAAGAAAATAACTATTTGGGGGACCCATAACTACTCAGCTTTATAAATGAGGGAAGATGAAAATGTGGAAAGAAGAATACATTAGCTGTAAGATTTTTTGCAAGGTTACTGAGCATTTTAAGGAGGGTGCTTTTTAATGCTATAATTTATCTTAATTATAATCAGTTATAACTTCTGTCTTATTTCAAAATTTCCTTAGAACACCTCTGTTGCCAGGTTTTAACGTTTTGCCATGATCATAAAGGAAAGAGAATAGTTTTTTGAAAGCTCCATTCTCCCTTTCTGCTGTGTTGTTAGCAACGTGAATAACGCCTCCATACTGTCACGTTAGCTGATAATGATATATGCTCTGCTCACAGCTATTTTAAAGATTCATCCACTTGACAAAGTCCTGCAATCATTGAAATAGAAATATTATTACCTCAGAAGTTATAAATGAAAATAATTAGTAACCTCTGGAAGGGTTGGTCAAAATAGCCCTGATAATAGCAATTATTTTTAATAATAAAATGGCTAATTTGAAGGCATAGGTTTATCTTAATGAAGAAAGCATTTTTTTGGCACAAATACTACAATAAAATTATCCTTTATTTTATATAACATACATTTTCATTTAAATCTAATTCAATAGAAAAAAATCAGACTTTTCATCAGAAGAAGATTTATTAGGTTATGAAATAGAAATGAACCTATTTGCATTTATATAAAAGGTGCAATGTTCATGAAAGAAAAAAACAAAATGAAGGAGTAGGGATCTACAGGAGAGTAAGGAACTGCCTTATAAATCAGTGGATAAACTCTTGTTTATGGATATGGGGACTCTCAGTTTTCTCATTTTTTTCTTCCTTTTTGAGTGGCTGTTGAATTTTTTTTTTTTTTTTTTTTTTTTACATTCCTTTTTTAATCTCATAATATTATGGGAGTACAAAGGTTTTGGTTACATGAATTGCTTTTTGCAGTTTGTGCCAAGGTTGTAAGTGTGCTCATCAAGACACCATGCATTGTATTGTTGTGCCTGTTAGCTGTCTGCCCTCCCATTTCCTTGGTTTCCATTGAGTTTTACTAAATACATGCACATGAGTGTTGATCAATTAGTTCCAATCTAATAGTGAGTACATGTGGTGTTTGCTTTTCCATTCTTGTGATATTTCATTTAGAAGAATGGTCTCCAGTTCCACCCAACTTGTTGCAAAAGGTATTCTCAGCTCACCATATTTTTAATGGCTGAGTAGTACCCCATCATGTACCCCCCACAAATCCACTCACGTACTGATGGGGACTTGATTCCACCTGTTTGCCATTGTGAATTGTGCTGCAGTAAGCATAGAGTGCATGATTTTGTTGTTGATGATGATGATGAAATGACTTTTTTCCTAATTTGTAAAATTATCAAAATCAGGAGACTTTTGTAAGGCTCCCAGCTTTTTGTTACCCCTAGGTAAGGAACTAAGGAGAAATGTAACTGTTGTGTTCATGTAATCAAGTATCACTTAACTTTGTACTGCTTCTTGGCTCATAGAGGTAAACCCAAGCAAAAGCAAACTTGAGGTCCCTTTGTCATCATCCAGGCCAGTGTTTGAATAGGTGCCAGCCTTTGATACACTGTGAGTACTAAGAAACACTCTCTATAGCTAGGATTAATATGTCAGGCACAACTATTTGGCATGTTTTTATTCTTTGGATTTTTCTGTAATAATAGGCAATTACTAATGAGAAGGAGTTTTTATGAGCAAACGTAATTTTTAAAAGCTTGGCCCAATCTTGGCTCTTCTTCCACATATACTCTTATAATTGCACAAATAAAAATCATAGCACGCATGGCTGCCACACTAAGGCACCCTTATGATTTTCAGCATGAACTTAGGAAGGATAATTTTTTCATGGAAGAGCTCTACCATATGGAAGAATAATGCAATTGTTTTCAGGTAAATATGTTAAAAATTTGCAAACATAGAAGAGGTACAAGCAAAGTAACAGAAAGTCAATGTCAATGTTAGAATTGGTTATAAAAAAACAAGTTCACCTAATGAATTTTATTGTACCCTATAAGAAGAGTTGAGTGTGATTAATGAAGAAAAATGGACTTTCTACATGCTGCTTACAGAAATAAAAACTTAAAGGTTGCAAATTCAATAGTATTAGCCAGCACATTTCAGAAGTTAATGTGTCTGGAGGATATGGGCACTGGAGAGAATGGGATGTGGGACAGGAGATGATTTTTATTTGTTTACCCTGCAACCTCAATGGTCTATTCTTTTGGATAGATTATCTTTCTTCCTCCTTCATCCCCAATTTTTTTTTTTTTAATTGCTCAGTAAATTTTCTGAAGTACTGTTCAGAAGGAAAACCTCTTAGAAAACAGGTAAAGGTATTCTGGTAAATGCACAGAAATAATGATTTTGTTTATATGCCAGATTTTGCAATACCATTAAAGTGCATCAATCCACTTAAATGAAATTACCTTTGATCCCTCTTTCTAAGGCATTCTAAACTCTAGACCTGGAAAGATGAAGACTGGTTTGTATTGTTTCCATACCAAAGTGAGATAACACTACGGTATGAGGCTCTATCTAAGCAACCTACTGACTTTTGAATGTAACATCTGTATACAGCATTCCCTTCCCTCATTTCCTTCTCCTTTAAATATAGGTTATCAGTGTTACTATCAAAAGCGTTGCTTTTGAAAAACATGTAAATGGCAATAACTAAATCAAAACTCCTTCCATAGCGGTGATTTTGAAGGTAATAACACTCATTTTTAAGTACAAGCTTTAAAATGCTATGTTATTTTATTTTCGGAACATATAATTTTGTTTCATATTTATTCACTTTAGTATTCAATCCACACCATATGTTCTTTATAACATAACCATCTATATTTCCACATCCACATAAGATTGTAATCTGTTAGGGTACAGAAAGGCATATAGAAAGAACTGGAGTGTATAAAATAATGCTACTCCTTTTCTAATTTCTTTTTTTAAGCTTTAGGATTTTGAGATAAAGAATACTTCCTGAATAAAATTTCTGGAATATATATTCATATATATATATATATATACACACACACACACAAGAAAATACACAGACACATACCTTGTAGTTCAAAATTAAATATTCTAATAAAAAGAATGGTTAACTGAGCAAACATTCTTTTTGCTTTGAGACTAACAGAGTGACTAATTTTACTTCAGTTTCTTTGCTTCTTTTCCAATGGCCCAGGGACCTGGGTGCACTTCTATAATGTACAGATAAAAAAGAAAATTCCTGCCTTCTCTCTGACACCAGGCTCTTTCACCAAAGACAGTTGTGAACATTAATTAATGTGATTTGCTCAGCTCCTCCAAACACAAATGCTGTCTGGGCCAGACCTAATGGGGCCTCATCTCTGCCTTTACCAGCGTGGCTAATCTAATTCCCTGTGCAGTCCCTTTTCTGGCTTCACTGTTTGCTCAGCAGACACACTTGCTCTCTTTGAACATTTCTCTCTGAAGCTCCATAAACTATGGGTCCACATTTTAATGAGATGAAATAATTTACTAGAAATAATTTAATAGAAAAATGAGAAGAATCCATCACTAATCAGCAACCAGCATAACCAGAATAAGGGCTTTCTTATTTAAAACTCTGGCTTTGGCCAGGCACGGAGGCTCACGCCTATAATACTAGCAC
>CAUYPK010166728.1:0-76827 GCA_963574355.1 Loris lydekkerianus
CTTTCATGTTTACATGGATGGAGCTGGAACATATTCTCCTTAGCAAAGTATCCCAGGAATGGAAGAAAAAGTATCCAATGTACTCAGCCCTACTATGAAGCTAAACTATAGCTTTCACATGAAGGCTATAACCCAACTATAACCAGAAGACTATGGGGAAAGGACCAAGGAAGGGGAAGGGAGGGGGGAGGTTTGGGTGGAAGGAGGGTAATGGGTCGGGCCACATCTATGGTGCATATTTTTATCTATAATAAAAATAAATAAATAAATAAATAAGTATATAAATAAATAAAAAAGAAATCAAAGTGGCCTAGGGAGATTTGTAATAAAAAAAAAATTATGTAATTAGGAATAGGTAAGGTTTTCAATGAAAGGGTTAATCAGAATATTTAATTCCAAGTACTGCTGAAACCAGAGGATGGCACTTAATTTTTCATTAAACAATTATCTCCTTAGTTTTCTCAGGACATCCAAAGATGCCTTATTAAATGCTATTTATATAATCAGTATTCAATAAATATTTGTTGATTTTAATAATAGAAACTACACACATGGAAACACATGCTTTTAAACCAACAAACCTGATATGCGGTTTTGGATTCCCTTTAACTTCACAACTGAGCTTCACTTTTTTCTCCTCAGAATCCAAAGGGAACATTACATTACTTGGCTCTTGAATAAAAATTGGGCCATGCAGCGTGTAGTCATCTGAAATGAGAAGAGAAAATGTCCAAAATTTAGAATATCTCCCAGACAAGAACAACAGGAAACATCATCACAATGAAAATAAACTAAAAATGTAAACAAGAACTTGGTAGTACAAAGATTCTCTTTCAGCTTCTGGGTAAAATTTCCCATTGAAGACTACCATTCCACGGATTTTTGTGAATTGAAAATGTGGGTTTGTCTATTTTACATTGATCACTTATTTCACTAACAGATTCCAGGCGCAGATGCCTTCATGTCTCTTTCTCTCTCCTGCCCTTCTTGTTCCGTCCATCTTCAGCTCACCTTCTTTTTAGCTCACAGTTTGTGCCTCCTATGTCCCTTTTGTCCTCCTGTCCTCATGGAAGTCCAGCTGTCTAATGTTACAAAGTTAACCCCTCTTCTGTCCCATAACGGGATAATATAGTCAGAAAACAGGTGATGATGATTTTGGAAATAGACTAATCATGAGAAGCAGCTCTGTATTGCTAATGTACAACACTTTCTTAAAATAGCTATGCAGGCAAATAATGAACAACTCACAGTCCTGATTTTCAAATTATCTCTGGTAAGGGCTAGTTTTGTGTTTTCTTAGCCCATGATGGGCCCATACATGGCCCATCTTACATAAGTGTCACACAGCTGGTACCACATGTGTGTCAGCGACAAACTGATCTATAATAGGTTCAGTGATCTGAGTCCACTGATTACCTTCCTGATAGTATAGCCATGTCAAAAAGCTATGCATTTCTGAATGCTTTTGAAAAGAAAAACTGGATGCATGAGACTTACTTTGTTCAAGCTGGGATAATCCCCAAACCATACTGTAGGTAGCAAAGTACATACGCTTGTGGACCAGTAAATTTCAACTGGGGTGCTATGAGAGGATTTTTAGATGTTCCATAAACATTTTAACTGATTATTAATTAAATTATGTTTGCATGAAGTTCAAAGTACAGTGAGTATAGTCTTTCTTTCTTTCTTTTTATTTTTCACTCTTTTTTTGATCAATATAAAAGTGTGCCGTGGAAGTTTCACTATTGATTCAAGCATGCCATGAGTAAAAAAGGTTGAAAAACACTGGTAGACACACAATAAATATTGTTCAAAATGCATCTCGCCACTTATGGCCAGAAAAGTTGTTTTCTTTCTTTCTTTCTTTTTTTTTTTTGAAACAGAGTCTCACCCTGTCACCCAGGGTAGAGTGGTGTAGCATCATCACAGCTCACAGTAACTTCAAACTCTTGGGCTCTTCTTGTTTCAGCCTCCCAGGTAGCCAGGACTACAAGTGCTGCACACAATGCCTGGCTTGTTTTTTTATTGTGTGTAGAGATGGCGTCTCTCTCTTGCTCAGGCTGATATTTTCAGTTTTCAAAATTCAGTTTGAGTTCTTTTTTTTTCCTATAAGGTTTCTCTGGACCCCCCATTTTCTTTCTTTAATCACATATTTTTAAACCTATCAAGTGCATTTATACCTTCCTTCCCTTCTATGGATTATAAGCCACTTGGGAGCATGACTGTACCTTACTTATTTCTGTGTCTCCTGTGGTACCAGGTACAGTAATACATGCACAGGAGAGGTAATTAATAAAAATGTTCTATTTGGAAAGTATTGTTTCTCACTTTTTAATATTCAATTAGCTGACTTAGGCATTATCTGATGGGTTCCTAGGTAGAAACACCAGTGGCTATCATGTAAAATGATATTAAATCTCACCCTGCAGCTGAGAGCCTGTTTTCCCTGTAGATGTGATTATTCTGAAGGTCATGAATTGCAACTGCTATCCTGGAAAACCTTCATAACAAGACTTTGTTGATAAGTGAGAGATGGGATGAGACTGAATTCATTCAGGTGAATCAGGACTGAGGAAAAAGAATGAAATCTGTTTGGGGACCGAGATCAAGCCAGGCTAGGTGATTTCTTTTTAGGCCTTTAACCCAGGCTTAAACACACAAATATACACGTGCACACACAGGAAACAAACAAAACAAAACCTTTTTGTGTTAAGATCAGAATACACATAGAGAACCAAACAGAATTCTATTTTATTACAGAGAAATGGGGACAGCTCATGACCTTGTGGTGAGAACAGACAGGGTAAGGATTTAGAAAAACCATGAGCTGAGATTCAAGGCCTTGGTCTAATACTAACACTAAGATATCCAGAAAATCACCTACCTTCTCTATGCCTCAATTCTCTCATCTATAAATTAAGGAGATTGGACTAGACCAGTGATCTACACCAGTTAAAAATGAGAAAGCAACGAAAAATATTTTCCCATAAACACACATGAAAAGTGCATTCAAGGAGCAGCGCCTATGGCTCAAGGAGTAGGGCACCGGCCCCATATACCAGAGGTGGTGGAACAACCCAGCCCTGACCCAAAAAAAAAAATAATAATAATAATAAAAGAAAGTGCATTCAAGGAAGACATGAATTACATTCTCATCATTATACTCTCTCCTTACTCCATGTATAGAATCCCACATCAATGAGAGGCTTAATGGAAGAAAACAGGATTTATTAAAGAACACAAATTATTAATAAAAGCATGGGATAAAACTGCACAAACATGTACTTTTAAAAAATACTTATATTCGGGCTCGGTGCCTGTAGCTCAGAGGCTAGGATGCCAGCTACATACACCAGCACTGGCAGGTTTGAACCCTGCCCGGTCCTGCCAAAGAACAATGACAACTCTAACTAAAAAATAGCTGGGCCTTGTGGCAGGCACCTATAGTCCCAGCTGCTTGGGAGACTGAGGCAAGAGAATCTCTTAAGCCCAAGAGCTTGAGGTTGCTGTGAGCTGTGACACCACAGCACTCTACCAAGGGCAACATAGTGAGACTCTGTCTAAAAAAAAAACAAAAAACAAAAAACTTATATTTGAAGGTAGATATTTCAAAATCTAGATATTTACATTTCAGATTTTCAACAATTATACAGACATATTCAAAAAAATTTAGATACTGGTCAAGGGTTGGCTTGTTTCAACTATGAAGAATGAAGTGAATTTTTGGCTCATCTAGTTAAGTGAAAAACATTATTCATCAAGATCACTGATAGAGTAGCAAGTTTTGTGGATTTTCTCTGAGAGAAATATTCTCATTGTCCCCAATTCCCAAATTAAGTGTGTGTATATATAATATCAATCATCTTGATTCATTGGTGTTCCCTGATTTGAATTTCATACAGAAATATACAGTCTATTACTAGTAATTCCAAATAAGAATAAAACATAATAATGATTACTCAGGATGCAGCTGAGAAGCTGTGGATTAACATCTGTACTATTTCTCAATGTAGCCATGCCATATTTAAATAACAAAAAGATATTTCTTTCTGTGTATTTTGTAACAAGAATTGATAATAATGATGCTTTGCTTTTTGCTATAAATAATACATTCTATCTAAAGTTTTTATTTTCTCATGGTTAACCAAGCTCACTGCCTGGATATTAACACTAGCACAAAGGAAACAGTATTTCAGTTCTCATTTAAGGAAATCCAAAACCTTAGTTTCACAAAGATGGTGAGAGAGAGATTTTAAAAAGTTTAGCTATCCAGGTGTAGAAAACAGACATCCCAGTTTTTAAACCTTTAGACCAGGGTTACTAGCATTTTTGAGAAAAAAAGAGTTCCTCTATTTCAACAAAACCCTGAGGTTCTTGGGTGAGACAGAGAGTCTCGAGAGAGGTGTTTTCAGATGAAACATGGGGGAGGCATCACTAAATTTGTTCTATCTCTGTGTAGTAGCCACAAAGTGACTTTCAAGTGCCTTGAAGGCACACACAAAAGACTGTGCATTTACCATTTTCAAAGCCTAGAAGATAAAGTTCATCCTCTTCTTTAGCAAGGTAAGTTGTTCTTTGACCAGAAGAGTGGCTGTGATTTTTCAGTCTAAAGAGGCAAAGAAGTGTCTCAGCTAATGACAGATGACAGGATTTAATGATCTAAAATGTCTCAAAGTTAGACTGCAGACACCTACCTTATAATCACCTCGTACTCCTTTTAGTAAATCCCAGCCCAGATTGACTGCACCAGAAGAACCTGGGTTCCCTGGGCCTGCCCTTTAACTCAGCTCCCTGAGTGATTCTTTTGCACGCTCAAGTGTGAGAACTATTAACATACACCCTTCTGTTCCTAGTTCTCCATTTCCTAAATGTTCAGCCAACACTAGCTTTAGACCCACTCCTAGGCTTGTTGCTGCTGTTGTCAGGTAAAATATAAGCAGAACATCTGAAGTACTTTTAGCCTGCCCTAGGAGTTCAGAGGGAGGTAGCCAGGAATAGAAAGCTACAAAACTGACTTACCCAAAGAAAATGGATGAATCTCTCAAGGTCGGATACTAAAGTTGTATCAGAATACAATTTCCTTAGAATGCTTGTAGTTGAACCCCAGAGGTACGGTACCTGTGAGACCCACCTCCTCATCCCTACCTAGGAATGCAACTGAATTGACAAAGCAGAGGCATTCTCAAACAGAACCCCAAAGTCTTGATACACATAGCATTCCTGCCATAACTACTACCCCCCGCCTTTTTTTTTTTTTTTTTTTATAAGTAATGAATCTCTTGTTATTAAATAACAAGATATTGGGGTTTATGTTTTGATTTTGGGTCCCCCAAAGGGTGAAAGTTGCCCTTGTGCCTGACCTCCCTAGGTGATAAGGAGGAAGTGGTATGATTGCCAACAGCCTACTTATGTCTAACAGATTCCAGAGCATGGATCTGAGCTCCAGCTTGGGGGATTTAGGGCAGACATTGTTACAATTTCCTGGGCTCTTTTCTCCTTGGCAACAATGTAACTGCCAGTTGGTCACTAGGCCAACTTTTACCACACTACCAGTATTCCCTGAAGCTTCAAAACACCAAAATTCTCCTGAAAGGCATTTCTATAAAGGGAAGGGGGAAGACTTAGGCTGAAGAACGTTCACTTTCGTGCTTCAACAAGGAATTGGAAACCTTTGGGTTTTCAGGAAAAAAACAGAGATTTTGTGATCAGACACTTACTGAGGTTAAAAGTCAGGCTACTATTGCATTTGTACATCAAAGGTTTGAAAATTATTGGAAAACATTGCTTGCAGCCAGTGGTACTCAAATCCCCCTACCCCCCATTTAGTCTTTTTCTTTTTAAAATCTATATTTTTGGGAGAAGAGACAAAATCGATATGTTTGTCAGCTACTTCTTCCTGCAAGTACACCCAAAATAAAATGTAGTGTCAGAGCTAATCTGAAAATTTTAGATTACTGAAAGTGATCCATAGAATCACAGACTTTAGATTAGAAGACATTTAATCCTAAACACATTTTCCCAGGTCACAGACTCAAAGATATAGTACATCTGTAAATGGAAACAAAAATAATTTTTTGCCAAAAAATAAAATAAAATAAATAACCCTCAAGAAAAATAGTAATAAAGTACCTCTCTGAAATTAGGTGTCACTTAATTTATTTGCAGTTTGGGAACATTAATTCTCTCTATTTTCTTGTGTTTAAAAAATTAATTTGGCCCATTTCTTCACATCCCTAAACTTCCCTTCCAGGCAAACAAGATGCTACTTTGTTAGGCTGCCAGCAGCCAGGTTGGGCAAGGGAATTGGAATGAATGGGGCAGGCCTGAGGTTTTCTGGAGCTGAACAGAGAAAAATAATCCTGACTCTCAAGTGATGGCTTATTCAAGGATGTGAAGTAGAGGCCCAGGTAGCAAGTATAGACCAAAACCTGGATTCCAAGTGAAAGGTCAGTAAAAGGCCTGTCAGCCATCCTGCAAGGTAGCCCAGACTGGGGAGCCAAGCCAAATCACGTAGGGATCTGATCTTAGAGTAAACATTTTATAGAAGCTACTTAGTAAAAAAGAGAAAGTCCAGCTATGACTAAAGTAATTATGCCTCAGACTGGTTGAGAAACCTTATGTATGAATACAAGTTGAATACCCCACCCCAAACATCCAAAATCTGAAATGTTCCAAAATCCAAAACTTTTGAAAGCTGACATAAGATAGCAATACTTTTTACTTTCTGATGATTCAATGTATATAAACTTGGTTTCATGTACAAAATTATTAAAAAGATTATACCAATTATCTTTCAGACTCCTTGTATGAAGTGTATATGAAACATGAATGAATTTTATGTTTAGACTTGGGTACCAATGGCAAGATACCTCATTATGTATCAAAAATCCCCCCTGAAATATTCTGAAATCTGAAACACTTCTGGTCCCAAGCATTTTGGGGTAAGGAATACTCAACCTACATCATCTTAGCATGGGTGCTTGTTAAAAGATTCTTAAGTCCCATCCAGACCTACTGGACTGTTATTATTAGGAATCAGAAAATAGTATTTTAGGGAGCACCTTTGTTGATTTTTATGCAATCTAAAGTTTGACAACTAGTACCCTAACTTACAAATGGAGGGTAGACACCTTTCAGCCCTAAACCAGTTAAAGGTCCCAACGAAGAAAAATCAGCCTGCAGAGTTTTGTTCTATGTGCCAGATCACTCTGTGGCCACCTTGTCGGACGAATGCCACTTTTTCCCTGCATGACTCTTGGGACAAGGCACTTCTGCTGGAAATATTTCCATCTGTTGCAAACTCTGTGATTCAACTCTTCTGGGAAAAAACAGAAATGTGACACCATGATTTCATCTTAGAAACCTAAAAACTCCAGATTTGATTCTGCTCGTCACTGCTGCGGAGTTCCCAGGTGTTGTACCTGACGGTGGTCTAGGCTCGTAATCCTAATGACAGGTATGAAGTTCTGCTATAACAGCCAAGAATCCAGGACTCTGACACAGAGTCAGTCTTCCTAGGACATCAAACAGGCTATTTGATCAAACACCTGGTCTCTGGGGAAAACACACACACACACACACACACACACACACACACACATATCACGTAAATGGCAACAATCTCAATTTGGGAAGTAAATTCTAGGACACTTAATGGGGAACACAAGGGCTTGACTATAGCTTGTAATACCAGCCAGGGCAGATAGCATGGGTTTAGATGTGAGTTATATCTGAGTGACATCTGGAGGCTAAGTAGATTTTTGCATTACGCGTGCACAGAAGCAACCTGGGGCAAACCAAAGTGGCTTTTGTGTAACCTGCAGAGCCTGTGACCAATCAAGGGAGTAAATGCTCCGTGTGTGTGTGTGTGTGTGTGTGTGTGTGTGTGTGTGTGTGAGAGAGAGAGATCCTTAGGATCACGATGACTTATTGGACTGCAGAGCGTCACCAGGGATGAAGACTGGGAAGTTCTCCTGCATGCTGGTTAGCTGCGCAGGCGCCCTGAGGCCTGCTTATATTTCCCTCTCTTCCTCACCACACACATCAAGGGGGAAGCCCAGTGGAAAGAACTATTAGTCATTCTGTACCTAGAATGTTCCAAGAAGGGCAGACACAGGGCCTACCATGTCCCGCTGGCGGTGAGCCTTCTCTCCTTTAGCCTTCCTAATGATTATGGAAACTCATTTTGGCTAAAAACCTGTAAGGTCAGCAGCATCTCTGTGAATCTAAATTACTCACGAAATGTATGGGCGATAACCTGAGGAAATTCAGAAACAAATGAACTGCTGTAGCAGTGATTTCCTGAGTGTGAGAATTCCTGTAACATTGAAATGCTGATTGTAGAAATAATGATTGGACAGCTGTCACACTATCATTACAAATAGGATTTAGTGTTGCTGGTATTTATAAGATAAAGAGCAAGGGAGGTTTAAAGGCCCCACACAAGTGCCTGTGTGTAAAACTAGGCAAGGTATAGCATTTCTTTTGAGTAAGTAATTCCATTTGGTTGTTCAGCTGAATGGAGCAGAGGCAAAACAAATATTAGAGGAGACAGACAGGTCTGCTTAAAGGATAAAACTTTCTTTGATTTGTCCTTGCTTCCGCCTTGCTTCTCTTAACCCCCTCAAATGAGCATTTTAAACAGCCAGAAACAGAGTCGTCTACCGACAGCTGGTATATGTCTGAAGGCACAAAGTGAAATAAAATCCAAATGAGCAGATAATTCTCCTATCATTTCTTTGTTCCATAGTTAAGAAAACGTTGCTGTCACCTACTGTGTCACACATCATGAGCACCTAATCATACACAATATCAGATCTTAGAAACAACAGTGGGGCAGAGGGAGTGTTGGAAGATAAAGGGGGAGGGTGTCTTTCTTTAGGAAAAAATTCTGCATTACTGCAGGATTTGAAGAAGTGGAAAAAAACAGGGGTCTGTATCAACACATCCCACTTTGACCTTGACCTCAAACGTTGAAACATTCCAGGGACAAAGGATTAATGAGCTCTTTGAAAATAAATAATTGAGTAACACTGACGTCAAGCCCCAGTTATGACAAGAAGGATGCTTTTTCGACAAATGAAAATACTCTAACTCATTTGGAGGCCAAAAACTGACCTGAACTGATGTGAGGCTATTTATAGTCTTAGTGTGAATATTCATATGCTTTCCTGCAGAAATAGAAATGTGTTTGATTACGGAGTGCTGACCCAGACTCAGCTGGGGATGCTATTATGTAATACTGGGCATGTTTTGTAGGTTATATTTCTTTTCTAAATTATAAAAAAATCTTAATTCTCAAATGTTTCTGACCCAAATGTCTTCTAATCAGAGGTCTTAGGCCTGTCCTGTCTTCACCGAGTCTTTATTTTACAGGGACAGATGGATAATAATCAGATAAGTATAATTTTATTTTTTAATTAGTAGTCTTTATTTGTAAGAGCAGTTTTAGGTATACAGGAAAATTGAGCAGAGAGCAGAGAGCATTCCGTATACCCTTTCCCTGTTACAGTTTCCTATTAACATATTGCGTCCGTGTGCTGTGGGTGCTACAGTTGAAGGGCCAGTGTTAATGCTTTCATACTAATGAAACCCCCTCGTTTTCACTACGGGTCACTTTTTGTGTTACACATTCTATGGTTTTGAGAAATGTGTGATGACATGTATCCATTATTACAGTATCACACAGAATAGTTTACTGCCCCCCGCAAATCCCTTCATTCCACCGTATCTAACTTTTGCTTTATATTCAGATAATTACTATTTTCAGAACAAATAAGAGTATAGAAACATGTGTATATAATTGATTGGTTTCAGCTCAAGGAATCTAAGTGAGTTATCAGGTCACTCATGTACTCAGTATTGCTTCCCAAGTGACATAACAATATAGTGACTGGCCATGGTTTCTGCCTCAGCAGCCACGGCTTTTCTTTAGGACAGAGCATCAAACTCTGCCCTTGGTGAACTGAACCAACCCTCCCTCTCTCTTAGCCTAAGTGGTTTAAACAGACTAAACTACTCTGCCTAGGTCAGGACTAGCAAATAACTCAGGCTGGGCCAATTAACATCCTATAGCTACATTTGTTCCCAACTATATGACTAAGCCTGGTTAATGAGACTCCACTTCAGGATTTTTTCATAAAACTACTGAGGAAAAAAAATCCTTTTTTAGTCTATGATTTCTTGGTAGAAGGAGACCTGGGGCTTCCAAAGACTCCCATATACAGAGAGCCCAATAAGAGAAGGAAGTCCAGACACAAGAAAGGAAAACCAAAGAATTAGGACAGACTGAATTCTAATGACATAATTTGAGCTCTGGAACAGATTCTGTCCCCAATACGATTCTCAGGTAGGGGAGCTAATGATTACCTTCTCTTACGCAAATTTGCGTTGCCGTTACCAGCTGTGGCTAAGTAATTCCTAATCAGCACTGCAGTCATAGAGAAGTATGCTGAGGTATGCTCCGGGAGTTACTTTTTCATTTCACTAGTCTTTCTTCTATTCCTATTTCTTTTTGACAGTTCTCCAAATGCACTTGTGCTCATGAATGCACACAAACAGGACTGGTCTTCAGCAACATGGCATGCAAAAACCTTCCCTGTGTGGACCTAGCATTCATTTGTGTGCCTATAGCTCAATCTGGACACTTCTGTGGTGAACCACTCCCTAATAAGTCTGTACCCTTGAACTGTGTCCCTTTTGGTATTTCTGGATGCATAAGGCAATCTCCACAAAATGTGTCTTTCCTATGCCTGTCCCCACAACAGGGCACTGTTTTCTGCTGGAAAATATATATATATGTAACTGCATGTTAATCCATTCTGGATACTGTTAACTTCCAGCTGGAATTCATACACTTTATGGTGGCCTTTTGAAAAGATCATTAACCTAAAGCAGTAGTAACGCTTTCAATATGCTTTTGTGTATTCTTTGTATGCATAAAGAATTTCCTAGGGAGCTAGTTTAAAAAGACAACCATGAAACCCCATGTTCTTCCCCCACATTTCTGATTAGATAGATTAGGGGGTGGGGTGCAGACATGTGCGTTGGAATCACGCACCCCAGGTTACTCAGAAGCAAGTGATCCACAATCATGAGCCACTATTGAGGGAGGACAGAGTGGGTAATTTCAGCAACCTCATTAGGCTGTTTTAAGCACCAGGTGGCTGCCAGAACTGATAACCAAGGAAAGAGGGCACTTACATGGCTCTCAAATCAAACGCTAGAAATGCCTCTCCTTTACGCTCTGAATGAACAGAGTGTATCCCATTATACATGCTCACAGGGGTCTATTTGTCTGTTTACTAAGGAAAAATGATTCTGAAAGACCCGCTTTGGTTTGTGATGCTTTAGTCATCACATATTAAGAAAGCTATCATCCCGAATTGTGCCAAGGTTTTGTGGCACTGAGAGAAACAACTAACTTTCCCTCCCAGCTATCTTTCTAAACTTCCCAGAGCCAAAACATCCTCCTTCACAACTAAACAAAAGTCAGACCAGAGTGTTCAGGTTGCCTTTTCTGTACTCCATCATAATTTCACACTTTCTTCGAGACCATCTGTTTCTAGCCCTTCTGGGGTGAACTGCTAGTGTTCCTCACTCCTCAGTGACACCCTCTGTTCCCCACTGCCTTCCCTGACATTCCATTGCCCAAACACAGAATGTCTGCAGGAAGAACTCTCATGTTACACTCATGGCTTCTCAACTAAAATTCATGAACGTCTGCGTCTGTCTCATGTGCCCCACTTCTGTCTTTCCTTAAATGTTTTAGTTTTTAATTTGGCACACAGTGAGTGAGTGTGTCACTGTATATACCAGGATGCATAACAGGCAGTCACCTGGGAGCTATTCAAGCAAGACTTTGAGAATATGTATCTAATAGTAAAGATACGCTACATTTGAATTCTCTTTCTGGCTTGTAATGATTTTAATTATTTTGCATATTGTTCTTATGAGACAGGGCTATAATAATATCTATAGTGAAGTGGGAAGGAGAAAAATGTTGAGATAAAGTTCATGGCAGGCAATAGCCTCCGGATATTGGTTTCTATGGTGGGATGTGTGTATTTTAATAATAAAAAGTTGGTCAGGAAATCAAAAACAGACATATTTTATATCACTCATTCACCAAAACCAGAAAGTCCTATTAGGGACAAGTAAACAGAACCCATAATCCATCAACTTAGGCATAGAAGTGCTCAGCTTTGGAAAAGAGATGCTTAGAAAACCACAAATCAACTTCAAATTTTCCTTCTTAAAAAGATAACCTCTGTGTATTCTATTTAGAACCATGAAGAATAATGACAATAATAACCATCAATTGCTGAGTACATAATAAGGTCAGGCTCTCTGCTAAGCAAAAATGCTTACTAGGGCCTGTCTCAAATAACCCACAGGCTGGAGCTGTCTCCTACTCATTTAATGAGGAACAAAAGAGAGCTGGAGACAAGTCACCCTATGATAGGTTGGAGATCAGACTGGAACTTGGGTTCATCTAAGTTCAGAGACAAGTACGTATTGGCACTATGGTATCATAGGGCAATTGCTCTCTGTGCATCTCCAGCAGCAAATATTAAAGGAGATTCTAATATGCTGAGTGCTAAGGTTTGAATGTTTATGCCCTCTCCAAAATTCAGGTTGAACCTTAATCCACAATGCCATAATATTAAGAGGTGTGGCCTTTAGGGACTGATCGGGTCATAAGACCTCCTCCCTCATGAACTGGATTAAGGTCTTTATAAATGAGGCATACACAGCATCAGGCCCCTTTGTCCTTCCATCCCTTTTGCCATGTGAGAACCCAGCGCTCGTAGCCTCTGGAGGATGCGGTAACAAGGAGCTGCCCTTTGCCTTGCTGGCACTTTGATCTTAGAACTTCCCAGCCTCCAGAATGATGAGAAATAAATTCTGTTCTTTATAAATTAAATAGTCTTGAATATTTTGCTACAGTAGCACAAATGGACGAGGGCTCTTAGTAAAAATAGTATGTTAAATGTGAATGATGAGTAGATAAATAAAATGTAATATATGAGTGCAATGGAGTACTATCATCCCTAAAAGTGGATGAATTAATGTATTTTGCAACAATTTGGATGGAACTGGAGATCATTCTCCTAAGTGAAGTATATAAAGAATGGAAAAACGAACAGCACATGTACTCATTGTTAAATTAAAACTAACTGACGAGCACACACGTGTACAAAGGGAAGTAAAATGCAGGGGGGGCACGGAGAGGGGCAAAAACCCACCTTATGGGGCACAATGGACACTATTGGGGTGACGGCCGCATCTACAGTCGTGACTCAGGATTACAGAAGTGGTCCATATAACCAAAAACATTGATAACTCCCCCTTAATATTTTGTAATATAAAAAGAAGAAAATCACCAAAAATATGTGAATGACTTCAGATTTTCATGCAACCCCAGTTTTAAGGCGAGAAAACCAAGATTCACAAAGATTAAGTGGTTTACACAAAATCACATGGATACTCAGTGATGGGGCTCTAACCAGAAGCCTGAGTTTCTGGTTGTAAAATTGAATGTTCTTCCTAGTACCCTAAGTGTCCTTCGGTTTATTATTTGGTAACAGTATAACTGTTCCACTTATTTTTTCTTGTAGTTTTTTTTTGGCCGCTTCTGGTATAGTATGGCTGGCGCCCTACTCTTTTGAGCCACAGGCGCCACCCAAGGTCCACTTTTACCTAAAAATACAGGGGGAAGAATGATGGAAGCATCCCTTTGAAAAGAAATAACCATTTTGTCAATATTTATGTTTTGAAACTTTGGTTTAGAAGGAAATAAGAGAAAGCCTATTTCCTCTCACTAGAGAGCAGAATGGATAAATGTGATTCATTGTATGCCGAGCTTATTACTGATTCTTTCAAATCCCAAAGCTGTTCTTTTTTGGAATTAGCAGCATAGTGATGTATAGAAGGGATATTTTGTCCTAAAGTGTCCTCTATAGAAAACTTTCTAAAAGAGGGAATTTATAACCTTTCAAAATGACAAGCATAAAATTTGCATCTAATTATTGGCCATTCTGCCTTTTCTATGTCATTTTGTCATAAGGTAAAGTGGCATGCACGCTGATTTGGGCAAACACAAAGCAACAAACTCTTTCTGTGAAGGGATAAATGGCAGCAGAAAATGCCATTGATTTGCATTCATAGGCTTATCAAAAATGAGGCAGAAATGTTTTCTTGGCATTCTTAAGACAAGGTAAAAAGCATGTCCATTAAGTTGTTGGGCGCTCTGAATAAGTCACCCACCCGTCCTCTTCATTTCACTATCAAAGGATGCTCAAATCCCTTCCCATAGACCTCTGTCTACAGAGAACATGGATGACTCTGATCTCTACCTTTATAACAGAAGCGTGTACTTGCTTGAGCAACACATTAAGCAAGTAAGAAGTAACTGGCAGGGGAGAATGGGTAAAAACCTTTCATTAATTCAAGAATTTATTGAGCAACCAGGATGCACTAGACCATATTCAACTCACTGAGGATAGTAGAAATAAGTAAACACTTTACCCTAGCTCATACTCCAGGCCCAAGGAGGCAGACTCTAAGTAATTTGTATAGCATATAGAAAGGTGATTAATGTTGTGGTATCAAATATATCAAGAAAGGGAACAGAGAGCCTACAAACAGCATTTTTAAAATAGTGTCTTAGTTCAGGCCGCTATAACAAAATACCTACCATACTTTGGATGACTGATAAACAACAGAAATCTATCGGTCACAATTCTGGAGGCTGAGATGCCCATGATCAAGGTGCTGGCAGATTTGATGTCTGGTGAGGTCTGCTTTCTAGTTCACAGAGGGCACCTATTTTCTGTGTCCTAATATGGTGGAAGGGTTAAGCTCTGTGGGGTCTCCTTCATAAGGTACTAATACCAGTAGGGAGGGCTGTCCTCTCATGACCTAAATCACTTCTCAAATGCCCAACTTTCTAACAACATCCCCTTGGGGTTTGAATTTTAACATATGAGTTTGGTGGAGAACAAAAACATCCAGACACCAGCAAGTAGGGTTGACAGTGGAGCCCATTCTGAGAAAACTTGATTCAAGACTCGAGGAAGGTGAGTGAACGAACCATGAGGATATCTGGGAGGTCAGCACTTCAGGCAAGGAGGGCAGTAACTGCAAGAGCTCTGGGGCCATGTGAGTGCTCTCTCTCTCTCTCTCTCTCTCTCTCTCACACACACCCACCCCCCCCCCACCCCCCACCATGGTGGCCAGTGTGTCTTCAGCTCCATATGCATCACAGGATGAAGTAGCAGAGGTAGCAGCATGAGACCAGATACCAGTGCTTAATATTGGCCATATTCGTGGTAGAGTTTCCAATCCACACTCTCTCAGGCAAAGAAGGTATTATTGCTGTATCCCAATTGTAGAGACAAACAAAGTGAGGTCTTCCCAAATCTTTATGAAGCCTTGTTTGCTCTGGCACTACTATGATGTTTTGCTTTGTATTTTCTCTCTCTCTTTCTCTTAAGAAATGCAGATGGAATTAGAAAACTATTTTTTAACCAAATTTCTCAAAAAGAATATAGTGGCAGCTGCAAGCTGTTTATAGGGATCAAAAACATGGACTCTGCACCACAGAGCTTGGGTTCAAATCTCAGCTCTACCACTCTGTGACTTTATGTAAGTTACTTAGACTTTATGACTCAGCTTCCTCATGTGTGAAATAGAGTCTACCTGTGGGGTTACCTGATGGTGTTAAATGCCTTAGTGTATTTAAAGTGTGTAGAACAGTGCCTTGCACTTATGAACATCTTTATGAACCCCGTTTTAATGTTAGGTCACTTTAGAGAGAAATGACTCCTCATTCATTCATTTAGTCATTCAACAAATGAGGAGGCAACAGTGAACAAAGATCTACAAGGGTCCTCTCTTCCCTCACTGACCATATTTTCACTTACAAGTTGATGCTCAGTAACTAAACTAAAAAACCCCTGATCTCGACAGGTCTAAGACATCACCTAGTCCAGTAGTTCTTGACTTTTTTTTATTAAATTAGAGAACACATTGATAAGTAGGTGGTGAGGAGTTAATACATACAAAAGTTAAAACATCTGCCTTACAGCAGAAGCTTCACAGCAAAAGATGAACTATAGCTAAGTCTCTTTAGGAGATTTAAGGGGCTTGAGAAGTCGCAAAAGTAAAAAAATTTTAAAGTGAAAATGAAAAAAAAAATCAGTATTTTATTTGATTTCACTTAGCAGTAAAAAAAAAAAAAAAGAAATACATTTCAAGCAATATAACTATCTGTAACTCTTCCTACCCCTGGGCAAGAAACAGAAAAATATTATTTATGGTGCTAGAAGCCAATTCCTATAAAAAGAGCAAGTGAAATACAACCATTTTTGCCTAGTTGCCCTCAAATGAGAAGGAATCATTCATTATCAAACCTTTGGGATCTTGACCCAAAAAACACTTGAAGCAAGATCTGGGCTATTGTTAACAGTTTCTCAGGGGGAATTCAGAAGGTAGCACTTGAAAGTTGATAAGCTTCTACTTTCAGCAAAATTTTCAGCATGTAACATAGGTGCTTATAACCTTTCCATAGATAATTACTGAAATGTGTGAAATGCTTTTTCAGCATGGAGAATTCACTGTGTCATCAACATAGCAAAAATTAAAGGGTCATAAAAATAACCAAGAAAACATATGCATATGGAGATAATATATGTGAGGCCATTTTGGTGAAAAGAGAAAGGCTAGTGATGATTTGAAGAGACACTGATTTAAAAATAATAATTACAGCTAATGTTTATGAAACACTTAAATGTCATGGGATACTGAATGGGAAAAAATATTTACAGATCATATATCTAATAAGGATCTAGTGTTCCACAAGTATGAAGGACTCTTCCAGGCCCGTTTGTTCACTGTCTATGGCAAATGTATCAGGCTCTGTAAGCTGGTATCTTGCTCTCACTCTGTAAACCTACCTTTCTCTTCCTCAATACACTTCGTTTTATGCTTGCCTTTGAGAAGAAGAAAAAAAAAAAAGAATTCTTATTGTTGTCAACAATGACAACACAACCCAATTTTAAAAATAGGTACAAGACTTAAATAAACATTTCTCTAAAAGAATATAGTCTATAAATACATTAAAGATGGTTAACATCATTAGACATTAAAGAAATGAAAATCCAATGAGATACCAGCTCACATCTGGTAGGTTGGCTCTTAAAAAAAAAAAAAAAAAAAAAAAAAAAAAATGCCAGTGACCCCCCCCCCCCGCCCAAACAGAAAATAAGTTTTGACAAGAATTTGGATAAATCAGAAGCCTCATTTTGTTGACGATAATGTAAAATATTAAGGAAAACAGTTTTTAGTTCCTTAAAAAGTTAAATTACCCAGAAATTTCACCTCTGCTCAGTTATGTACCTGTGTCAGGGATCTTCAGAGCCACCCTCAAAATAGATGATTTTCTAGAAGGAATCACAGGACTCAGAATATGATATTATATCATAATGGAGAGGTTACAGAACAAAAGTAGCCAATTAGAGAAATGAAAATTAAAACAACAATGAGACATCTCTTTACCCCAGTTAGAATGGCTTTTATTAAGTAGCCCAAAAACAATAGATGCTGGAATGCATGCAGAGAGAAAGGAACACTTATACACTGTTGGTGGGACTGAAAATTAGTATAACATTGCTGGAAAGTGCTATGGAGATTCCTCAAATAACTAAAAGTAGACCTACCCTTTGATCCAGCAATCCCACTTCTGGGAATTTACCCAAACGAAAAGAAGTCATTTTGTCAAAAAGACACCTGCACTTGATTGTTTACTGCAGCATAATTTATAAAAGCAATGATGTGGAATCTACCCAAGTGCCCATCAATTCATGAATGGACTAATAAAATATGATATATGGATACCACGGAGTACTAGTCAGCCATGAAAAGGGTACAGTGACCACTATCTGAGTGATGGGCACACTTATAACCCTGATTCAAGCATTGAAAAAGTGATCCATGTAGCCGACAACTTTTGTACCCCTGCAATATTTTGAAATTTAAAAAATGTGGGGGGAAAAGGCACATGGAATGCAGACTGGAGAAAACCAGAAAGAAAATTCCAATGTCCTCTCCTAGTGTACTCACACAAAATAGCAATGAGTTAGGTAAACACATCTCTCCTGAAAGGTATTCATTACAGGCACAGCACCCAGGGTTTTTACTGGGGTTTGTTCACGTGGGCAGCCTGCTTGGCACATACCAAATTCCAGATTCCCAGAAAGAAGACAGGTGTTCATTATAAACCATATTGTTTACATAAGCACTTTAGGAAGTGTTAGCTTCTCTTACGGTGGTGAAAACCCTACTAAAATCTAAGTTTCTATATGCCAGTCAAAGGTCAACCTTTTAAGTATAAGCATGATGTTCAAAGGACAGCTATCAGACCTGCTAAGTTACCTCATTTTTTTTGTACAATACCCAAGACAATTGAAAACATGGATCCACACACAAAACATTTTTTTCCTATAGTGAGACTCTGTCTCCCCCCTAAAAAAAAAAGCAGAGCAAGATCCTCTTGCCTCAGCCTCCCAAAGTTCTGGGATTACAAAGAGGTCACTGTGCCTGACCTCTTTCAGCATTTCGAATATGTTATCTAACTCTCTCCTGGCCTGTAGGATTTTTGGTGAGAAATTTGTTTATAGTCATATTGACACTCCTTTGTATGTAATCTGCTTCTTATCTACTGCTATTCTCAAAATAAATTTTTTGTCATTTCTTTTTTTTTATTGTTGGGGATTCATTGAGGGTAAAAGATGTGTCACACACTGAGACCCCTCACCCCCCCTCTCCTTCTACTCTCTGTTTTTCCTTTCCCCACTCCCTCCCTCCTCTCTCTCTGCTGTCCCCTTTCCCCAACCCCCTGTGTCATTAATTGTCATTAATTGTCCATATATCAAAATTGAATACACAGGATTCATGCTTCTCCATTCTTGTGATACTTTACTAAGAATAATGTGTTCCACTTCCATCCAGGTTAATAAAAATGCTGTAAAGTCTCCATTTTTTTATGGCTGAATAGTATTCCATGGTATACATGTACCATAGCTTGCTAATCCATTCCTGGGTTGGGGGGCATTTAGGCTGTTTTCACATTCTGGTGATTGTAAATTGAGCTGTGATCAACAGTCTAGTGCAAGTGTCCTTATGATTGAAAGCTTTCTTTCCTTCTGGATAGATGCCCAAAATGGAGTTGCAGGATCAAAAGGGAGGTCTAGCTTGAGTTCTTTGAGGTTTCTCCATAATTCCTTCCAAAAAGCTTGTATTAGTTTACAGTCCCACCAGCAGTATGTTCCTTTCTTTCCGTATCTGCGCCAGCATGCGAAGTTTTGAGATTTTGTGATGTGAGCCATTCTCACTGGGGTTAGATGATATCTCAGGGTGGTTTTGATTTGCATTTCTCTAATAATTAAGAATGATGAGCACTTTTTAATATGTTTGATAGCCATTCATCTATCTTCCAAAAGGTGGAAACAACCCAAATGCCTACTGACTGATTAATAGATAAACAAATGTGGTAGATCTTCCTGTTCATCCATGAGCAGGAGGCAGAGAAAGATGGCCCAATAGGACGGGGTCCCTGCAGGAACATCAAACTGAGCAACTATCCATGCAAGAAAGTACTTTTATAAGAACAAAAATTCAGGACCTGGTTTTAACATCATGTCAAGGAATGAGGCACTGGAAAAGGTAGGAAAGACAGTCTGGCATTGCCTATACCACCTCTCACCCCTCTTCACCACTCTCAACCACTCCCCACCCCATGCAGGGCTGTGTGGAGAAAGGATCTGTGTGTTTTGGGGGAGTGAGAGCCAAATGATTGTGGAACTTTGCATAAGAACTTAGGGCTGCCTTATCACAGTGGAATAAAACACAGGGCAGAATTCTGTCAGTTGCCCACAGAGCAAGCACTTAGACCAGTCCTGGTCAGAAAGGAATCCTTAGTGCTAGTGCCAGAAAACTGAGTTCCAGCTAGCAGCACCATTAGCTGTCAAAAGTGGCCTGGATCAGCAGGGTGCAGCAGCTCACACCTGTAATCCTAGTACTTTGAGAGGCTGAGGCAGGTGGATTGCTTAAGCTCAGAAGTTGGAGACCAGCCTGAGCAAGAGCAAGATCCTGTCTCTATTAAAATAAAAACATTAGCCAGGCATTGTGGTTGGCACCTGTAATCCCAGCTACTTCGGAGGCTGAGGCGAGAGGATCTTTTCAGCCCAAGACTTGAGTTTGCTGTGAGCTATGATGATGCCATGGCACTTTATCCAGGGTGACAGAGTGAGACTGTGTCTATAAAAAAAAAAAAAAGAAAGAAAGAAAGAAAGTAGCTTGAATCCAAGAATAAATTTGTAAGGCAATTAGGCCATAGAGACTGCAGTCCTTGAGCAAGTCAAGTCCTGGTGATGTGCTAGGCTCAGAGCCAGTAGACTTCAGGCACATATGATCCAGGGAGACACCAACTGTGGTGGTCAAAAGAGGACCTGTCCTACCCCTTCCCCAACTCCAGGCATGGCAACTGGAGAGAGGCTCCTTCTTCTTGGGGAAAAAAAGGAAGAGTATAGAGGACTTTGTCTTCCATACTGGGTACCAAGTCAGTCACAGTAAAATAAAGGGTGAAGCAGATTCCTGACACTCTGATTTCAGGCTTTAGCTCCTGGATGGCATTCCCTGAAACAGAAGGGAATCTACTGCCCTGAAAAGAAAGAACCAGTCCTGGAAGAGTTCACTTCCTGATGACTTTGGTTTTTGCCCCCAGGCCTTGAATGAACACAAGCAGTAGGCAGGGAGTCCTCACTATTTGTGAAGCAAACAAACAACATACGAAAGATCAATAAAACAAAAAGTTGATTTTGAAAAGATGACAAAATTGACAAACCTCAAGCTAGAATAAGAAAAAAAGAGAAAAGACTCAAATAAATAAAATCAGAGATGAAAAAGGAGACAATACAACTGACACTGTAGAAATTCAAAAAATCATTAGAGATTCCCATGAGCAACTAAATGCCAGTACATTGGAAAACCTAATGTTTTTAGGTTTAGACATAAAACAAGATACTTAGACACAAACATACTCATATTGAACCAAGAATAAATCCAAACCTTAACAGACCAATAACAAGTAACAAGATAGAAGCAAGAGTAAATAGTCTGTAATCAAAGAAAAGCCCCAGACCCAATGGCTTCCCTACTGAATTCTACCAATATTTAAAGGAGCACTATTATCAATCCTACTTAAGCTATTCCAAAAAATTGAGAAGAGAATACTCACAAATGTATTCTACAAATCCAGTATCACCCTGATAACAAAACCAGATGAAGACACAACAAAAAAAAAGAAAACTGTGGGCCAGTATCTCTGATGAGCATAGATGAAAGAAATACTTAACAAAATGTTCCATTAGCAAACTGAATTCACGGACATATGAAAAAGATCATTCATCATGATCATGTGGGATTCATCCCAAGGATGCAAGGATAGTTCAACATACACAAACTACTCAAGGTGATACATCCTATCAAGAGAGTGTAGGACCCGCTCCTGAGGACAAAAACCACATGATCACTTCAACTGATGCTGAAAAAGTATTCAATAAAACTAAACATCACTTCATGATATAAACTCTCAAAAACCTGGGCATAGAAGGAACATACCTCAATGTGATAAAAGCCATATACGACTGACCCACAGCTAGTATCATACTGAATGGGGAAAAACTGAAAGCCTTTTCTTTAAAATATGGAACAAGACAAGGAGGCCAAATTTTACCTCTTAAACATAGCTAAAGTAATCAGACAAGAAAAAGAAAAGGCATTCAAATTAGAAAGAAAGAAATCAAATCTCTAAATGTCCTTGTTGGCAGAAAATATGATCTTATATTTACAGACCTAAAGACTCCACCCAAAATGACTACAACTGATAAATTCAGTAAAGTTGCAGAATACATAATCAACATACAAAACTCAGTAGCATTTCTATATTGCCAACAGAAAGCAATCTGAAAAAGAGACTGAGAAAACAGTCCCATTAACAACAGCTACAAATAAAACAAAATACCTAGAATAAAATTAACCAAAGAAGTCAAAGACCTCTATCACAAAACCTATAAATGCTGATGAAATAATTTGAAGAGGACATTAAACAATTAAGTTAAATTAATTGTTAAATAAATTTTAATTTAAATTAAAAGATATTCTATGCTCATGGATTTGAAGAATCAATATTGTTAAAATGTCCATACTGCTGAAAGTAATCTATAGATTCAATGCAATCCCTATCAAAATACCAATGACAATCTTCACAGAAATAGAAAAAAAAAAAAAAAAAAACCTAACATTTATATGAAACCCTTAAGTATCCAAATACTCAAAGCCATCCTGAGAAAAAAAGAACAAAACTATAGTAATCACTACAGTAATCACATAACCCGACTTTAAACTAGACTGCAAAACTGTAGTCAGCAAAACAGCATGGTACTGGCATAAAAACAGGCTCAAAGACCAATGAACAGAAAAGAAAACCCAGAAATAAATCCACACATCTATAGTGGACTAATATTTGACAAAGATGCCAAGAACACCCAATAGACAAAGGATAGTATCATTTGAAATGGTGCTTAGAATACGGAATATCCATTCATATGTGAAAGGACAAAACTAGACCCCCATCTCCCACCATATACAAAAACCAAATCAAAATAGATTAAAAATTCAAATGTAAGAACTAAAATCATGAAACTATTAAAAGAAAACATTGGGGAAACAATCCAGGACATTGGTCTGGGCAAAGATTTCTTGAGTAATACTTTAAAAGCACAGACAGTCAAAGCAAAAATGCACAAATGGGTCATATCAAGCCAAAAAGATTCTGCACATCAAAGGAAACAATTAACAAAGGGAAGTGACCACCCAGTGAATGGGAGCACATATTTTCATTATTAACTACAATATATACGGTGCTCCAGCAACTCAATATGGAAAAATCAAATAATCCAATTTAAAAATGGGCAAAAGATCTGAATAAACATTTCTCAAAAGAAGACATACATACAAATGGCCAACAGGTATATAAGAAAAGGTTCAACATTGTTAGTCATCAGAGAAACGCAATTCAAAATTACAAGGAGATATCTCACCCCAGTAAAATGGCTTTCATCTAAAAGACAGGCAATAACAGATGCTAGTGAGAATGTGGAGAAAGGGGAACCCTTGTGCACTATTGGTGAGAATGTGTGTGTGTTAGTACAACCACTTTGAAGAACAGTATGGAATTTCCTCAAAAAACCAAAAACAAAACTATCATATGATCTTGTAATCCCACTTCTAAGTGTGCATCCAAAAGAAAGGAAATCAGTATATTGAAAAGGTGTGTGCATTTTGAGCCCTGACCTCATCTGACTAGTGTCTTTGGGGAGGAGATATCAGAGAACTTGCACTAAACTATAAGAAAACAAATTTCTCTTGTTTGAAATTACCAGTTTACTATCTTGTTATGATAGCTCTAGCTGAATAAGACAGGGATTATGCAATGTGTTTTATATGAAGTGTCTCCATTATTCCTTAAAACAATCCTGTAAACTAAATTCTGTTTATACTCCCCCCCCTTTTTAACATAAAAAGTTAATTTGCTAAAGTAGCAGATAGAATGTAAGGATCATCTGATTTTAAAATCCATGCTCTGAATCATACTCTACACTGCCTCACATCATACTAATGCTATGAAAAAGTTTCCAATTATAAGATACACGATATGAATGAGGCTAATAGTTTTTGTTTCATTTATGGATATAATTTACCCCTTTATGTGTATATTTTCAGAATTCCTTTTCCTTTATGTGCTGCCTTTCAGGAACTGCCTCCTTCAGGTCTTTAGGAATATTCATTTTTCTATTGGGTATGTACAGGCAATGCTTCATTCTTTTTCTGTTGGAGATCACCTCAAAGTAAGAAGTAGAATAAAGATGGGAAGTGCAAAGTCTTTCCTAGATAAACCAAGAGATACGCTTAACTTTGAAACACAATATATGTAGAGAGCTGCCAAACGGTGTCTAATCGGAGTTTGCCCACGAAGATTTCACATAATGCCGTATTATACAGCCCTTCAAAGCAAGTTGACCGAGCAATAATGACTTATTTAGAAAAAAAAAAAAAAGAACGGTTTTATAGGCTAAAGTTAAGACTATTCTAGAATTTGTTTTTTACAAAGTCTAAAGAAACGGAGAAAAGGTGAGAAGGAACATGGAATCACATGGAGAACTCATTTATCCCCAAAGTCATGTTTTAACCAGCAAGAATGACTTCACAGTGTGAGCATCACATTGCTATTGACCTCTGCTGGATGGAGAGAATAAAAACTGAAAAATACACTCCAAAGTAAACCCCGAGTCAACAGAGAAATTTTTGCTAATTTGGGAGACAGTACTGACTTTTCACAGTACCCAGTGGTCCGGAAAGAACCCCCCTATTCAAAGATGCACACGATTATAATAGAAGAAGAAACCAGCATAGAATATATTAAATTACTTAGAACAGAATAGGAGAAACGCAAGAGCAAAAGTAAACGGCTGAAAAAAATAAAATTACCCAAAATATGCCACCATAGAAGAGATGAAATAGGTCTAAGATGTTATCACCTATTAAATATCTCAGTAACTTATAATACAAAAACCCAGTACAGAGATAAAAGGTCTCAGGGAAATATGGTGTGAAATCAGAAGAAATGACTGTGAGCAGTTGAAATATCAAGAAATAGAAAAAATTAAAACCATCATGCACAGAAAAAGTAAATTTGAAACTCTAAAAGGAACAAAAGACATTTGTAATAGTATAGTAATAGACAAAAAAGATATAATTGAAAATAATTAAAAAATAAAATAGGAATGAAGTTAAGAATTGAAAAGGATTAGTAAGAAATTGATAAAATTTCTATTTCATAACATGACACCAGTTTCAAAATGTGATCAGCTGTCCTTATGGAAGGGAATATATGATTAGGAAAAGCCATATAAGTCAAAGATATAATTTAAGGAAAATAATCACAAATGTAAGAAAATAAAGATGAAAAAGCAATGCATCTTTCAGCAATAACTGGACCTGAAGAATGAACACAGAGATGTAGCTGAATACAGTCACTGGAGTACACAGAATAATAAGACAAAACACAGACATTTTAAAGTTGCCCTAAATCAGGAATCTATATCTCATAAGTTCTTCCTGAAGAGACCACAAGAAGAAGAACTTCAGCCAAATATGAGAAAATGTTACAAAGGACCATAAGAAGACATTAAATCCTTATCATTGTAAAGCTAATACTAAAACAAATGATGAAATACTACACACAATAGAATGAAAATGTCACTAATCTGACAATGAAAATTCTAAAACTACTATTAACATCTGATTTGGCAAGAGAAAAAAAAAAGTGAGAGATAGTATAAGTGCATGGATTTCTTCATCTTTTATGTTCAAAAGATTATTTAAAACTAAGATGTGAGAATAAAAGGGTATAAGGTGGAACACTATTTTAAAAGGTCTAACATTGAAAGGAGGCATTGGTGGTTCGGCGCCTGTGGCTCAAGCAGCTAAGGCGCCAGCCACATACACATGAGCGGACAGGTTGGAATCCAGCCCTGGCCCGCCAAACAACAATAACGGCTGCAACCAAAAAATAGCTGGGTGTTATGGCTGGCGCCTATAGTCCCAGCTACTTGGGAGGCAGAGGCAAGGGAATCACTTGAGCCCAGGACTTTGAGGTTGCTGTGAGCTGTGATGCCACAGTACTCTACCCAGGGTGACAGCTTGAGGCTCTGTCTCAAAAAAAAAAAAAAAAAAAAAAAAAAGAAAGAAAACAAAAGAAAAGAAAAGAAAAAAGAAAGAAAGAAAGGAGACATTGGGTAGGTGGTGGGAAGGAACTAGGAAGCAGAAAGGGTTCCTAATTAGGGAAGTTAAAAAAGAATACCTTAAGAAATGAATGGTTAATTACATTTTATAGCACTATCATCATAAAAAAAATCACTAGAACCAAAGTTAAGTTTTCTAAATCCACATCTTGTACCCTCAATGAATCTCCAACAATAAAATTTTTAGGGGGAAAAAAAAAGTTTTCTAAATCATCAAAAGAAACACACTGAGCAAACAAAATAGTCACAAACTCTCTGCAGAACATTTGTAAAGATAAAAATGGGAACCGTATCAGAATGTGACAACAAAAGTAAACAAGTGTTTTACATTAATGAAATCTGAAAGAACAAGTAACAGAAAGAGATGAAGTAAGTTGTTAAAAATAAAGAGACGGACAAATGCATACCCAACAAATGTAAATATAAAGAAAACGTGGGTCACTGTATTATTAGGTAAAACAAAAGCAAATAAAAAAATCAGAAAAAAATTAAAGGATCAATCCACAAAAAAGATCTAACAATTATTAATATGTCTAACAATTACATGGTAGCAACATTCACAAAGCAAAGACTTTAGAAAATCAAAAGAAATCAACTGAAACACGTTAGTATTTGTCTCTTTCACTATTAATTTGTCTCTTTTCTTTTGTAACAGTTCAAATGGGCAAAAAAATTAAGTACATAGGATTCCTAAATAAAATAATCTAAGTAACATTTATTAGCTTATACACACACCCACACATCACTATGCCCAACAAGAGAAATAAACTTCTTTTAATACGCTCATGTAACAATTGAACATATTTATCACATATATTCAATCAATTTCAAAATAAAAGAACAGATGAATTACAAACCAGAAAACCGCCGATTAGAAATTAAAAACAAAGGTCAGAGAGAAAATTAAAATGGAAACTACAGAATATTTTCAGAATGACAATGAACACACCTCATAAAACCTGTATGACCCCTTGAAAGCAATGCTTAGGGGAACATTCATGACCTTTAATATAATGGAATAAATATATTAAGTAGGTAAATCAAGAATAAAGTAAAATAACCACCACCAAAAATGAAGAGAAAGAAATAAAAATGAAAGAATATAAATCAGTTAGAAAACAATAATAGTTTAATACAATAATTTAAAGAAAGTTAACAAAAAGTTAAATGGTTAAACCATCTTACATAAGAAGAAAGAAAAGCTCAAATACACAAAGTAAATAACGGATAGCCACAGACACAGAGGAAATTAAGAGTCTGAAGAGACGATTTGTCTCAAATCCAAGCAAATGGATAATCAGTGGAAAAATAAAAATGTCCAAAACTGAACCTAAATGAAATAGAAAATCTAATTAGTTCAGTTAGCAGAGTATAAAGTTATCTAGAAACCGTCCCCCAAAGAGTTAGATTCAGACAGTTTCACCGAGTAACTATAAACATTTAAAAAACTCAATGTAATTTAACTGTTCTCCAGCTATGAACATGTAGAAATGCTTCCAAAACAATTCTAAATCCTGAGAAATGTGCATACCACAATCCAACAAAAATAACACTATTTTTTCTCTCTCCCCAGACCATTTTCACTTCTGATAATGTACTAAATTCTATTAAAATAAAATAAATTTGCAAATGAGCAATATGTGTATTCTCATTTCTTTAACTTCAAGGTTAATTTTGAATTAGTTTAAAAATAAATTCATAGGATATATTCCTAGGAGAAAAGGTACATTTGACTGACTTCCCTTTGCAACTATATTTAGAATTGTTAAATTTTACACATGAAATATAAAGTACCCCATAAAAATCAAAATATGAGAGCAAATGTTAACATTTAAAAAGAAACAAGGGTCTAAAACACTGATTATCTTAAACTGAGATCTGTATAAGCTAACCCATGTGATGGTTGCTGGAGGCCCAAGACTGAAGAGCCCAGCACCGAATCCCCGCCCAGGGGTGGGGCGGGGTAAATGTAGCCTATGGAAGACCCAGGCCCTAGCGCAGCTCCTGGGAGGGGGCGCCCTCCCGAGTGTCACAGTCCCCAGCCTGTCAGTTCCAGTAGAGCCAGCCAATCCAACATACACTCCTTTGTTCTCACAGCGTCAGGGCGGGGTCAGTTCCTGGTAGAGCCAACCAATCAGGAACCTCCTAAATTACCTCAGTCCCTGCATTGACCAACCCCCAAACTTGATCCAGGTTGACCTCAGGAAAGTTACTCCCACGTTTTATTTCAACCCAAAATGCATCACGCCAAAGAGTATAAAACCTACTTTCATTTCCAACTCAGGGTCATCCTCTGCGTAGAGTACTGGGAGGCACGGCCCAAGCGTATGCTTGAATAAAGTCATTCCTTTGTTTTTACATGTGTGTCTGGTGGTCTCTCAGTGGCTGAATTTGGTCAACAAGACATGCTTAGATGAATTTGATTCTTATCATAACCATTCTTTTTATTCTTAAGTCATAATTGAATCATTTAAAAGCCATGTCTCCTCTTCATGGGGCCTTATAATTTTTGTTTCTGTTGTCTTACTGTGCAGTGCTAATTTCATTTAATTGATGAATTGAAAGTTTAACAGATAAAAATTACTCAGAACTATAGCAGTTTTCTTCAAGACCAGACAATTTACCATTGTCAAAGAATAGAAAATTAAAAGTAGACGCACAATATTATTCTACAATTAGATCTCTGCTTGCTTCTTCACATAAACAAAAAGCTAATCCTTTTCACTAAACAGAAAGTTATGTGTTTCGGTTGAAGAATGAAAGATATATTGTATCTGTAGAGGATGATGAAGTTAATGTGAATACTTTGATCTGGGCTCATCTCCTAATGACAATTTTGCAAATTTGAATACATTATCTTTCTTTACATGTCCCAGAGCCTGCGTGAAAACCTATGAAGATTTCTTTGTAAAGTTTACAAGGACTTTTTTTTTTTAATTATTATTTTTTTGAGACAGAGTCTCACAAGCCTCAGCCTCCCAAGTAGCTGGGACTACAGACGCCCAGCTATTTTTTGTTGTTGTTGCAGTTGGCGTTGTTGTTTTAGCTGGCCCAGGCTGGGTTCAAACCCCCCAGCTTCAGTGTATGTGGCCGGCTACAGGTGCCACCTACAAGGACTTTTAATTGCAAGAGAATCTTGGTGCTGAAGAAGGGGCACGTGGGATTTTTATTTTTGTAAGTGGCCCCAAATTTCTTATTCACAACTTGTAATTTTGCTGAGGTGCCACTGTAAACTGGAACTTCTGAGAAGCTGGGGGTAAAGGGGTCAGCAGGTTGACCCACCATTCACTCAGCATTGCTATGTGGCTTTTCTAGTACTGATTCCTCACCATACATTGCATAAACAGGATGTGGAAAATAAACTTTATCTCTTTGTGAAAAAAAAAAATGCCATTGTCCAAATAAGTCATGCTACAAGGTATTTATGAATTTAGTTCCGTATATCCCAGGTCTCCTAAACCCTAACAAAATAATCAAGTTATTTTGTTTGTTTGTTTGTTTTTTGTTTTTTTGAGACAGAGTATCACTTTGTTGCCCTTGGTAGAGTGCCTTGGAGTCATAGCTCACAGCAACCTCAAACTCACGGGCTTATGCAATTCAATCCTCTTCCTCCCAAGCATCTGGGACTACGGGCGCCTGCCACAACACCCGGCTATTTTTAGAGACAGGGTCTCTCTCTTACTCAGGCTGGTCTCAAACCCATAAACTCAGGCAATCCACCCACCTCGGCCTCCCAGAGTGCTAGGATTACAGACGTGAGCCACTGAGCCCAACCCAAAATATTCCAATATTTTAATTTAAGAAACCTATTTCATAGATTTCCCCCCAAATATTATTGTCCATTTCTTTCCATGCCTTTCAGCTGTTTGACCTCTTCCCTATGCCAATACCAATCTCAATACTGGGAATGAATGTGAGGCTGAGTAAACTGTCACTGGCTGTCTCTGGTTTTATTTGGGCTTGGTTTCTCTTTGAGCATTGCTTCCTTATCACAGGTTTGTCTTAGGGCTGAACACTTGTTTGATGTGGCTTTGCCTGTGTACTATAGGTTCCTTGGCTTGGGCAGCCTGGCCTCACGCCACAGATGCAGGTTAAAACATTACTTCAGGGTTATTTTGTGTGTTTGTATGTGAGTCTTTTGTTTTGTTTAGGCGTAGCTGGAGGAGGAATAGCTCTAGCCACAACACTTCTTTACTTGCCCCTTTCTTACAGCTATAAAGGATGCAATGTCATGTAATGTGATGCCATTTCCTAGGGCTGGACATAGATTTGTCTTAGAACAGTGGGAAGAGCACAGTTTTGGAAGCATAATTTCCAGGTTTAAATCTCAGCTCCTCTGTTTCTAGCTATGACATGTTGAACAATTACTTAGACTCTAAGGTCTCCTTTTCTTTATAAATAGTACTGAAATAATAGTAATGCACATTTTTTAAATTTTCAAGTATCATTGTAAAATTTAGAAAATATTCATGCAAAAGTCTAGTATTCTGCCTGGCAAATACTGGGTACCCATTTTAATAATGAGTGATCACTAATGTAATTACCAGATTGCTGGTGCTGTTATTATTATCACTACTTCTGTAAGGAAGAGTAAAATCCATAATAATAGTGACAATAGCTAACATTTCGAGAGCATGTTTTCATGACAGGCTCCTTGCACAGTGCCATCTATGCCTGGTCTCATTTTAACCATGAGGAGAGTATACGATCATCTGGATTTCACAGATGAGAAATCTGAGACTTGGAAAGAGGTTAAGACCCTTTCCCAAGGCATTAGGGCTAAATGACAGAGCTAAGAAGAAAATTCTTCTGGCAGAATCCATAGCCTGTTTTTTGTATATTTATTTCAGACATTTCTTTCTATATTTTTTTCTTTTTTTATTATTAAATCATAGCTGTGTACATTAATGCGATCATGGGGCACCATACACTGGTTTTATAGACTGTTTGACACATTTTCATCACACTGGTTAACATAGCCTTTCTGGCATTTTCTTAAGCCCTACTATGAAGCTAATTTATGACTTTCACATGAAACCTATAACCCAGTTATAACCTAAGAATAGGGGTAAGGGGGGAAAGGGAGGGGAAAGGGGGCGGAGGGAGGGGGATTGGTGGGATTACATCTGTGGTGCATCTTACAGGGGTATATATGAAACTTAGTAAATGTAGAATGTAAATGTCTATATTTATTTCATTACCTCTGAGCATTCCTAGTTCACATATGAGACTATTGATGGGGTTCAGGACACATTACCCCTAAATATGGCATCTTGACATTTCTGAAAACAGCAGATGCCCTAGGACTCTCTGACTACATCCGTGGTCCCCCTGAGGCAGGCCATGAAGAATTTTCTGAACTTCACCTATAGTAGGTCATAAGACTCGGATTTCAGCAGGGTCCTCACTATACTGAGAGGAAAGGAATGAGATATAGAAACTCCAAGAAGAATATGAACAAAAGATCTTGCTAAGGTTCCCCAATTTATTAGCATTAGATCACACACCCTTTTGTTCAATCATGCATCTATACAACTCCCACTCTCCATCAATCCTTAGCACAAAAACACAGTTTTCCCTGTATTTTAGTGTCTTCATTTCTGTCTCCCAAGTAGCATAAAATTTACATTAAATGAATCCATATGCTTTTCTCTTATTATATCTGCTTTTTTATTTCAGGGGTCTCAGTCATGAGCCAAGCAATGGGTGGGAAAAATATATTACATTTTTTCCTCTGCATTATCTAGTAGAATGTTATCTTTATATGTCAACCAGCATATTGCTGGACTTTTGGTAGATGTTCAAATGATAATTTATTACTGTAGTTATACATATTTAAATCAAAATTAATATAGCTGCCTAAAAATTCAGAAGAAAGAAATTTTATAACCACATGTAAGTCCTTCCAACAAATACTTTTGGTATATTTCTTCCAACAAATATTTCTGTATATTTCATTTAGTTGTGTGATAATATATATATATAATTTTATATAAAGATTTTGCAATGATGATAAGCACTTTCCATATTCTATAGAGCCTCAATAAACTGTATTTTTAATAGCTGTAGAATTTAGTAAATGCTGAATGATTCATCTGTCATTAACAGCCAGAGCAGATGAACCATGCAGCCCTCTGATAAATTATGCCATAAATAACATTTTTAAAAAGCCTATTTTATGAAGGAAGAGTTGAAGAAAAATGGTTGAGTATCCATATGCTCTAAAATATTTGTTCTAAATGCAACTGATAAGATAGGCTCAATCACAAACTAATGATAGGGTTTTATTAACCTTGGTGGGTTTTGGATCTTATTATGAAGTGAACTGGAACTTATATTCCCCCAAAGGTTTCTATAAGTCTTATTATAGTTAGTGCCTCGTCCTAGTTCTGACACCCGCAGTTGGGAGACTAGATAAGTTTGCCAGCATATGAAGAGGTGATACTGAGTGAATAATTCTCTTTCTGCCCTGCAAATCCTCTCTTGTTTAAGCATTTCTAATCTGGAGAGTGATCCTGTTGAAATAACCTTCAGGGACCTTCCCATCATCTTAAACTTCCTCCAGTTCTAGGCATTCTTTTTCCATCCATCTTTGTATATGTACAGAAAAGTTAGACAATCTTGACTACATCATGGAAAAGACTTAAGCTAAATTTGACCCCCTAACTATTGTGTTGCTGGTATCTGCTTTCATATCTTTTAAATTAGTTTCCAAGATCTAAAAGAAAAATCCTAATTTGTCAGTGCTTTAAGAAAAATTAGGAGCGCTTATGTAACACTCAACCAGCATTCATATGAGGCAGGAACTCATGGGAACTCAGTAAGTGCTGACCGCATTGGATAGGCCATGCATTCTCCAAAGTCCTGACCAGAACTTCTACCACCGTCTATTATCTTCTACCTGGCCAGATTCACCGATTTCTTTTTATACTCGGCCCCTGCAGGCGTCTGGGTTTATGACCCACTTGCTATCTGTGACATTATGTTGGCTGAGGAAACCATCACAAACATCACAATGACTTTGAAGGCCAGTGCTTCTGAAAGTTCATTCAGAAAATACTGGATCTCTACTTTGGGCTAATTGACCCTGTCTTGAATCTAATTCCCAATTCCACTGGTTTCATACTCTGCCATTCTACTGATTTAATGCACATTGTACAAAGCAGACTTCTCTGCATTGAAGATTGGGCCAAGTACATTTTCATGCTGTATGTTAAAAAATGGAAAAGACTGGTGTTCTTTGAAAGGGAACAACTCCGAGTGGAGTGTCTGGAAAGCCTTTGCCACAAGCAAAGGGTAAAATGCATATTTACTTTGCATAAACAGGCACTCACAAAGAATTTTCTTTTGTAACAAATTTTATGAAATTAAATTAATTTTATGAAATTATTCATTAGAGGTAGAAATGGCCTCAATTAGATAAAAGAAATGGAGCATTTAATTAATTTGTGACAAGTCCACGGGTGGCCAGGAAAATAAAATCATATCTAAAATTAGTTGAAGACAGACCCAAGATGGGATGCTTTCTCCATGTTTAAAAAAAAAAAAAAGAATACAATTGACACCTTTTAACATTTGGTTTTTTATCTGTCTAGTAACAAAAAAAAAATTAATTTCCTTAGTCAAAGCAGGAAAACAAAAGACCAGGTTACAAGTACACAGGGCTTTCAGGAAAAGGAAATTGCTCTAGTTACAGAGACAAATTCTGGGTGCAGCTGTCGCTATTAAAATACAACAAAAGCCAGAATAAAATTGCCACAACACTTAAAATTACTCCTGCTTGTTTCTTTTTCCTCTCCAATTATTACTTGTGTCTGGCCAAGATAAGCAATATGTAGATTGCTTCACACATACCCCACACAGGATGGATGCCACTAAGTAATGTATTATTTGTAGTTTTCTGAAGTCTGAATAACTAACAAAGTTCCCCAGCTAAAATCATTCTCGTGCACTGCACAACTAGAAGCCAAACTGCTTGCTTATAAAAGCAAGTGTTTGTGAAACACTAAAACTGTCATGAGGCATTCTGACTAGATGATGTATTTACCAACTGTGGTTCTATCCTAACTATAACATGGGCCAAATATTATAGCTAGTGCTACTAATTTATTTTTTAATTAAAGCCTTTTCAATAGGAAAGATAATGGTGTCTATAGAGAGAAGAGTAAGTTTGTTAAACAAGGAAGATTTTAGCAATAAGTAATAATTGAGGAGACATGCATTGTGGAATTTAAATAATTAATGATTGAAAACATTTCTGTACTATGTGAAATAGTCCATCTTATAGAATTGGAAATAAGACTAATTCTTTTTGTTTTTTTTTTTTTGCAGTATTGGTCGGGGCCGGGTTTGAACCCACCACCTCCAATATATCGGGCCAGTGTTCTACTCCTTTGAGCCACAGGTGCCACCCCATTAGTTCTTACATTTAGTATAAATCTTTGGTGTTAGGAGAACTATATAAATTCTCTGTTACACTGGGGATTAGGTTCTAGCAATTCCCATCCTCCACAGCACAGTACAATAACCTGAGGGAACTGCACACAGGTTGTGCCCTTACAATCAAATCATAATCATAAACCAGGAGAGAGATCCAGGCGTCAGAATTTTTTAAAGCCTGTCCCCTCAGCTGATTCCAATGTGCTGCCAAGGTTGAGAATCACACGTTCTGATTGTAAATTCAGGTCCCTTTCAAGGTTTAAAAACAAAATAAAACTGTGAACATATTCCTTACTCTAAAAGAAACAGTTATCTCTACCAATAAAATCTGGTTTTGTCTGTTGTAAATGCAATACAAATTTTTTTCTGGAATGTCATCAAATATTAAGGCTGTATTTGTGATGTCTGCCTTAAAAGTCAGCCTCTGTGGTCTAAGCCAAATTCACTGGTGTGTGGGGTGAGGAGTGAACATCTGTGGAATATCTGAAAAGAGATATGCCTGTTATTCTGAAGATGCAAGTAGGGACAGCCATTAATATATGTACACACGTTTCTTCAATGCAATATCCATACATGATTGCATTTACACTTAAAAGTTCTATTATAATATTTTACAGAGACCTGGAAAGAGTCTTAAAAAAAACCCATGCATTTCCAAAACAAAAACTTCATTTGTTTACTTACTATAGGGTAGTAATATTCATCCTAGGAGAAAACATCCTATCATTTTCTAGTACGGGGTGTGCGCACACGCTTGCCGTCTGCGTAGGAGGGAACGGACTGCATTTCCAAGAGGTGCATGAAGATCTCCAGATTTAAGGTTTTGAATATTCATGGGGTGGGACATCAAGCCACAGTGCCAGAGCCTCAGGCCCATACGAGTAAGCTCCTTTATTAAAATTTCACAGTCTTGTCATTGAAGGTGACTGCTCATCTCCCAGAGCAGCTGGAGATAACCTAATTCTCAAAAATCTGGAAAATGTATATCCACTGTGGGATCCTGTATTATTGCCCCTCCCAATAATTATAACCATTTCTTGAAGGCAATATGGGTTACTTATTAAACTATTTTTTGTTATATTTTTATATTTTCTTTGGGTGCAAAATATTATCTCTCACTCTGTTTTTTTTTTTTTTTTGGAGGCTGGATTTTTGCTCTCACCCAGGTTTGAGCACAGTGATGTCCTCATAGCTCACTGCAACCTCAAACTTCTGGACTCAAGTGATCGTCCTGCCTCAGCTTTCTTAGTAGCTGGGACTACAGGCGCCCACTACCAGACATGGCTAGTTTTTCTATTGTTAGTAGTGATGGAGCCTCCTTCTTTCTCAAGCTGATCTAGAACCCCTGGCCTCAATCAATCCTCCAGCTTTGGCTTCCAAGACTGCTAGGATTACAGGTGTAAATCCTTGTACCCAGACATAAATGATTGTCTTTTATTCAAAATCCTATTTCTTTTTTTAAAAAATGTGATTGTATCTTTAGCAAATGACAATACTTTTTTTTTTTTTTTTTTTTCTTGAGACAGAGTCTTGCTCTTGTCACATGGGCTACAGTGCCATGGCCGCAGTCTAGCCATTGCAACCTCAATCTCCTGGGCTCAAGCGATCCTCCCGCCTCCGCTTCCTGAGTAGCAGAAACTACAGGTGTCCACTACCACACACGACTAGATTTTCTATTTTTATTAGTAAAGGGAGCTCACTCTTGAGCAGGCTGGTCTCGAACTCCTGAGCTCAAGGGATCCTCCTGCCTCGGCCTCCCAGAGCACTAGGATTGGAGGTGTGGTGTGCCACCACACCAGGACTTAAGTTATCACTTTTTAATGTTATCACTTTCCAGGTAAGTATTGAACATTATAATTATTATATATGTCAACTTTATGTCACTATCATTTTAAAGTAAATAAAAACTATGAGAGTAACCCATGGCAACTTTGAAACATAATACAGGACAATCTTAAGGATAAAGTATTTGATCAGCTTCCTAGCTTGAAGGCAATTCGTAACTTAAACATTTTGTGTTCTAAATGTGCAGAAGAACCAAGAGGAAAATAGACTGGCATTATATAAAACAAACAATCTTTTTTTTTTATTCTACTATATATAATTGTTCAGAAGGTATCCAGCCATTGAGGAATCTATTTTTTATAGTATATGTCTGGATACTTTCTGAACAGCCCTCATGTATCTCAAAATGACTATATAAGAAGTAACATTAAAGTATTAGAATTTATTGGATTATTTCCAGACTCAGGTGTTAGCTTAAATTATAGCTAAGGTATTGTACTTGCAAATATTTCAGCACATGTCATCCAGTCAGATTTGTGAAAATTCAGATGTATTTTAACCTTATTTAAAAGCATCAAACAATATTAAGTTAAACAAACAAACAGAACCTGCTAATTTTTCTTCCTGGCCACTGCCAAAGGAGAAATACCAGTTAGCAAAAAATATTTTTATTAATATTAAGGGGCTTTCAGTCAGAAAACCTGATGTGTAGACCTGGCTTTGCTATTAACTAGCTGAGAATTCTTACCTACTCATTTGTACTACCTGTTTGTACTACCCCTTGGGAATTATGAGAGCAAAAGAATCCTTAAAGACCTTTTCAATTTAATTTTCTATGGTCTTAAGGAAAAACAAAACTTAAGGACATTTAATAGTAGGTGAACTTTTATTCTTTAATGAGACAGACAGACATACAATGTGGTGTTTTCTCATCCCATTCATTCTTCTGGCACTCAGGAAATACTAACTCAGATTTCATTACTATCCAATCGACAATGTTTTGCAGGTGAGGAAACTGAGGCACAGAGCGCCTAGGGGACTTGTCCAAGGTCATATAAGGAGAGATAGAACTTACATCTAGGCAGTTTGGCTTTGGGATCTATGTGATCTTTTGTCTCCTCTACTAACATTTTGTTGTAAAAAATTTCAACTAAGCAGAAAAGTTACAAGAATTATGCATACTCACATGACTACTTGCTTAGATTATGCAAGTAACATTTTGCTATGGCAGGTGACATTGGATAACCCTAGATAGATCACCTGAGTAACCAACTTCTGCGTTTTTCTTTTGCAGTGACACCTCCACCCTGCCTGCCTCTCTATTATTTCATGAAGTCGGTGAATGATATGGTCTGACATGATGATGCAGGAGGCCTGTTTGTCAGCTGTGAAAGGCAAAAGGCAAATATGACTGCAGAATCCAAAAATAATAATACTAAAAATCAATATAACCACCCCACACGGTGATTCACATTTGAGAGCACTTAACTTATAATTAGCAAAAAAATCCACATGTACTTTTATTTAATCATGCTACTATTTTCTTGGAAATGATAAATTGGCATATTTGAGTGGATAGATATTGGGAAAATTTCACCGATCATAGTTTGGGGTATAAACCATAGAAAACGCTAACACAAAAGTGATGTCTGTACATTCATTATGTCACTGGGTTTCCTATATTTTATAAAGCATATTTTAAAAAATGGACTTCTATAGTCACTTGTCTATTCTACTGAATTAATAGATGTCTAAGCTCCACCAAAGGACATGAGAATTTTACACTTAATGCTCTATAAGCACACACACACACAAGAATACTTTCTGTAGAACTCAGGTTTAATACATGTCTAACACAGTGCATGAATGATCTTTGATCCTATCATCACGCATCCAGTCTTTAGGATGCAGCTTGAGATGGTTAAGAAAAATCTATATTAATGTTCCATAAAAAATGCAGGCTTCTTGAGATTTAAATTTTAGCTATCATTATCTATAGCTAACATTAATAAAATATATTACACATTAAAGTCTTTTATTCCACATCTCTCATTTCATTTGCTCTAAATGTTCCTGTCTTATAAAAATGTGAACCTATTAATGCATTTCCAAAGTCAGTCTTATGGTCCAAATCTAAATCCATATCTTTAGGTACTTGGACACTACAAATATACAATATAAAGTCCAAATAGGAGGCTAGCTGTTCATGTTTTTCCCATGTGTTTATAACGCACATCTCCAGGTTAAAGACTAAACCCAATCATTATTGAGAGGGAGAGACCTCGCTCTGTGTTTACGGGTTGCTGGTAAGTGAGCTCTCAGGAGAGGAACGCCAATATGCTAGCACAGTGGCTACGAATGTGGTTGCCAGAGAAGCAGCAGCATCACCTGGAAACCTAGATGTGTGAACTGGAGGGCCCCACCCACATCTGCAGCATCAGACGCTGTGGGAACAGGAGCCGTCATCTGTGCTGTGACACGTCTTCCAGGTGATTCTGACACTTGTTAGGAAGAACAATTATCTCAGCCTGTAGGTATGTGAAGCCCCCCCAGCATGGCAGGCCGGTCTTCTCATACCGCCACTGTTGAACCAGTTTCATCCTCTACTTCCTCCTCTTTCTTACGCCACTGGGAATCACTTCTGTTGTATTTTCAAAATTTATTTTATTTTCTGAGTGATATATTTTCTCCATTATTTTATTTCTTAGTTTCATTTACTTTAAGGAGCTCCTGAAGTCGTAGTATGTAGAAAAGGGGGTGTTCTCCAGAACAACTTTGACTTGAAGAGAAAGGCTGGTTCCTCTTTTTCATTTTTCCTCCCCTTCCCCATAATTATATGGAAATTTTCCAAATTCAACTTTTTTCTTCCTGCTTTCTTATATTTATGCTGCTATCTTTAAAAAAAAAATTTATTTTGTAGTATACTACTCAGCTTTTTTTTCTCTTTTTTTTTTGGTCAAATAAACAAATATAAAACTAATTTTTTTCCCTCTTAGAATGGATTATGCATTTTCTGTTAATTTGGATATATTGTGATGTTATCACTGGTTTACAAGTAACAGTGATTGCAATTTTGTTTTCTTCTGTCATTCAATGTTTACTTAAGTTTAATAACTTCTTTATGTTTTGAGGGTTTTAGTATAATTTCTAGTTTTTTGATTCTGTGTTAATATAATGTAGCTTGTAGAATTTCTAGATTTCTAGATGCTAGAATTTACTGAAGATTTCTTGGTTGTGTAATACCACATGTTATGTACAATTAAGAACAGTTATGATTATAACAATATGGGTGTTACATTTAAGATGTGATTTTAAGTTACAAAATAGGAAATATAATACCCCCAAACTAAATGTATTTCTTATAAAAAGCCAAATGTGAAATTATTTATGTATGTGAAAGCTATAAACATATTAGAAAATGGGAGGTGGTTTTTCCTTCTCATGCAAGCTATTTTATTCAGTGATACAGGAACATTGCAATATATACTCTTGTATTGTACAATATCATCCATTCAATCTTAGCTCTGTACCAGGTACTATATTAGGAATACATGCTGTAAATATTAAGGATCTGTTAAGGAGTCTTAGTTTAACAAATAAAATAGTCATGAAAAGGGCCAGGTGAAGTGTCTCATGCCTGTAATCCCAGCAGTTTGAGAGGCAGCTTGGGAGGATTGCTTGAGTTTGGAGTTCCAGAACAGCCTAGGCAAGCTAGTGAGACTTTGTCTCTACAAAAAAAAAAAAAAAAGAAAAAAAAAAGAAAAGGAAAAAAGAAAGAAAAATGAGCTAGGTGTGGTGGTGCATGGTAGCTACTTGGGAGGCTGAGGTAGGAGGATGGCTTGAGCCTAAGAGTTTGAGGTTACAGTGAGGTATGATCAGGTCACTGCCTTCATGCCCAGGCAACAGAGTAAAACTTTGTCTCAAATAAATAAACAAACAAATAAAAAGTGGGGATGAGTTTGGTAAGTGTTAAAAAAAAAAAAGACACACACACACACACACCCATAAATATATGTATGAGATGAACTCAAGCAATACACTAAAACATCTCAGTGTACTGAGGTGTACATAGTTTCTCATATGTAGACTCAGGATAATAAGAGTAACTGTGTGCTGTGGTAATTGTACGACATACTACCTAAAAGCACCCTAGAATAGTAACTCTCCCATTACACTTGAAAAGTTACAAAAATTAACAATGGAACATCTCTGAGAGTAGTGGAAAGGCTGCTCTAGCCAAAATGAATGGTGTTTGTGGTTGAAATCTATGTCAGTACCACATTTCCTTCGGAAAGGCAGGCTGCAGGTTACTGTACATGGAACAAACTACAGAATGACTTTATAATGTCTTCCAGCACTCAGTTTGTGCTGGAAAACTCCTTTTTGACCCTAACTATCCTTCCAAACAACACATATGCACATGAAGGGCTGCATGAATCTACACAATCACACACACAACACGTGCGTTAGCCTCCAGGTTAGATTAATCACACCACCCTTTCTTAAGAACACTTTTTCTGTCTGGAGAAAACTCATCCAAAAGATGTCTTAGGACGTTTTAAACTTGGGGGGGGGGGTGGGGTTAACTCCTATCATAACTCTCACACTTTAATAGAGAGAAGCGTCTACTACATTCAAGTTGTTTCAAATTTTGTCTAATTATCTGCATACTACAGGGCACAGTTATGGAAGAAATGCCAATTTTGGCGGGGAAAGAAGAATATATGTATTTGTTGTATTCTAAATATATGGAAAATATTCTTACATATTGGATTTGTTAATTAGGGTCTACAAAAATCATTTGTTGCTTTATCCATATAAATATATACTTGTGCTGCTGGTTTGTTCTTTACTCACATGTTCCTTTATTCCCAGGGTGGACATATGCACATTCCCGTCGTCCACTCTGGTTCCATTTGCCGGCATTACCTTTTCACTTATGGGTGCTGTCAGAGTCGGGTATAAATCAAGACACCCAGATTTCCCCTAGCACAGAGGTGAACACTTAACACATCACTCAAACTATGTCTTTTAGACATTGCTCTCTCTAAGACTTTGTATCCTGAGCGATAATACTGACATAGAAAACAACAAAATTTCAAGGCCACTGGTTCTGTTGGCTGCGTTTCCCTGAGAATACTCTGATTTTATTGTTACCTACACCTTTCCGTCCACTCTGCCTCCCTTCTCTTAATCCAGCTGTTTAATCTCTCTGTAGTTTCTGGAAACTCCTGCTCACTTTTCAATAAATTCATTTTCTGCTTTAATTACTCAGAGTCAATTTCTCTTGCTTGCATCCTAACTCATCAAGAAACCTTGAAAACAAGGAAAGAGGAACCACAGAGAAAGGCAGAAATTCCAGAGTGTTTATGACTTAGTAAGTTATCAGCCTTGTTGAGCCCCAGTTACGTCACCTATAAAATGTGACATAGGGCTAAGGATGCTACAGCTCAGGTCTAGGCCTTGAAGTCATCAGAGGGCTGTGGATGCTCTCACCTCACCCACCGCCTTTCTGTATAGCTTTGGCTCAAACCATTCATAGAGAAAAGCAAAACAAAAGGTAGTGGATCTCCAGAACACTCTGAATTATAGTTCAAAGGCCCCTGGAGGTGAAAAGCCATTCCATTTTCATTAGCAATACTTTGTGCTATCCTCACTTAGATCTTTTCTCTCATGTCTGCCTCATCTCCTGCACTAGACCATAAGTTACATAAATCTGTATCTGATTTATTTCTCATTTCCAGGACCTAGATCAGTACCCACTACCAGTCCCTACTCAAAATATACTGAAATAATTTTTCAGAAGGTGTTATTTCTCCCTATATCCACTCTAAAGATGCTACAGGAATGCTTGTAGCTACAAGGAAGGCCCAAAGAAAAGGCGATGAAAAATTTTATATGTGCTCTAATAAGAATGAGAGAGTGAGTATTAGACATGATTTATATAACTAGTATTCTTTTTAATGGAAAAAGATAGGGGGTATGGCTTATTTAAGATTTTATCAAAGATACCACTAAATCAGTGATGAAAACATTGCTATAAAATACTCTTGTCTGTAAGCAATTTCACCTAACCCCACCTACCAGTCACTTTGGAGATGGTACTCTCAATGTGGGCAAAAAACAAAGACAAAAATAAAGACACAAAAAACAAAACAAAACCCAGACTAAACATGTTCGTTTAGGTGCAGAAGTGAAAATCATTCTTACTACATCCCATTATTAATTCCTTGACGGAAATTGCTTATTACATAAAACTTCTTTCATTTTCATCAAAATTTATAGCCAATTTGAGGGAAGGTTTAATTGAATATCTCACACTATAGGGAAGACGAATAACTAAACTGAAGTGAATTCTTTGAATTGATCCACATATATGATAAAAATCCTTTTTCCTTTTTTTTTCTTTTTCTGAGGGAATTTATTTTACCTCTATCCCAGTGAATCAGATAACAGGCTAATCTCAAACTAACTTACAAACAGAAATAATCTATGAAGCAAAAATATATCCCGAGTCATTCCTTCCAGGAATCTAAAAAGAGCAACAGAATAAATTCAGGAAGAGGTCAAAGAATCTCTAGTCCAAGATTCAACATTGTCAGAGATGACAAAAACCACTAGATTTCACATTTTCTTGCAGTCTAAATTATTCATTCATTGGCCATTTTCTATTACAAGATAATACTGTGATTCCAAAGGATCTGGAATGGTAGGTGACTCACACCTGTAATCCTAACACTCTGGGACAGGTAGATTGCTTGAGCTCAGGAGTTTAAGATCAGCCTGAGCAAGAGTGAGAACCTGTCTCCAGTAAAAAATAGAAAAACTAGCCAGACATGGTGGCACATTTCTGTAAATTTCGGCTACTCAACAAGGCTGAGGCAAGAGATCACTAGAGCACAGGAGTTTGAGGTTGCTGGGATCTAGGAAGGGGCACTCTAGCCTGGGCAACAGAGTGACACTCTGTCTGGGGGTGGGGTGGGAAAGGATATGGAATTTTTGCACCACTTCTGCCCCTGACGATGTAGTCTTAGGTAAGGAACTTAACCCTTCTGTATCACAGTTTTATCATCTCTAGAATGAGAGAGTTAGGTGTGGAGAGTTCATGAAGGAGTATTGCAACTCTAATTTTACCTTTGAACACAACATTCTCACAAGGGCTCTGTAACTGTGATGGATTTCACATGTGCATTAAATTCCCACTTCAAGAGTTGTACTGGCTTAAGGCACTGCACCTACTGCTAATCGTGTAATCTCTCTGTGGCTCAGCAGTGCACTTGATGTAAGCGGAGTGACTGGGGTAGGCAGACGGACAGGTTCCTGCTCAGAGACACTCAGAGTCACAGACAGCGTGCCATTCCATCTGTTTGGTGCGGCATTATGAGAGGAGGTATCATCTGCTTCATCAACTCACCCAGTGGCAGAAGCTCTGAATTTGTGCAGAGATTCATCTGTATAACACCATCCATATCTAAGGTGCCAAAAATCCACAGATTACTGTTGAATCAGGTCCATGGGGCCAAGCCACATAATCATTAATGTCTTTAGGCAACCAATGTGATTCAGAGTCCAACTCCTGCTCAAGAGGCTACATTGGAGAAATTACTGAGTTCATGTATCACTGACTTCCATTCCATATTGCCCCAATCCCCATAAATCAAGAGTGCCTGAAATTCACCGCAGAACGCTGTCTTAGCCATTTGGACACTGACCCCTTGCTGCCCACACTTTGGAGGGAGCAGGTGACCAATTCTGAGGGAAGCTGAGTTATTCTTAAATGTCAGTTTCAAATAAATACCGAAATCAACCAAAAAGGCTTAGGTGTACATCTATTCTCAATTTACACCTGACTTTTACAAGTTCAAGTGAGTTGCACTTGAAAATGTCAGGTAGAACTCTTTAAAGAAAGTTGCACATGAGTTTTGCAGGGCACAGATCTAGTCTCAAGTGTTCTTTGACAACCCAGATGCAATATTCAAGAAGGAGCCAAATGAATAGTCGAGTGCCTAGGAGACAGGGTGCCAGGTGTGAAACCGTGGGAAAAGAGCACCAGACACGTCTTCCGGCAAATTAACTGTGATAGAAATTTCTGCTCCAAAACTCTCCCAACAAGTTGTAGATCTTCGTCATCTGAAGTTTTAGCCCAGAGGCCATATATTTTGGGGCTGAGTATTACATTTGGTGATATTTTAAAGTATCATCATTAAATTCCCCCAAGCATCAGCTATTCTTCCATTTGTAAGCTGAACACCTAGGACAGGTGTGCTAACAATCCCAGGCTCCTAAAAGACTCTGCCAGGTAGAAATGGCTATCTCTACATATTTTTTTCTTTTTATATCTTAAAGGAATGCTCAAATAGCATGATTAAATAGATATGAGACCATGTGTTAAGTAACTTCAGCTCTTTTAGTATTATTTGAAACATATGTTTTAGCTTCACTGACTTGGAAATGCATGTAGACACCTGACTAAAACAACAAAACAAAACACTATAGTCAAAACTTTGATTTTTTTTCAAAAACAAATATCAACTGAAAGAGCAGCTTCCTATATGTCAAGGAAATACAGAGCTAGGTGCTCTCTCTGGGGTTATTTTGAGCTATAGACACTTGGAATGCTGCCTGGTCCATTTGAAACCAATTAATCTCTAAAATAGAAACTCTCGACATAAATTACCTTGCAAAGTTCCAGATTCAGGTATGGCACCAGGTTAATTAGACCCCCAAATATAAAAAAGAGCAGGAGAAAGAGAGAGACATTTAAACTAATTTAGATGCCTCTCATCTACTAGGTCTATATGTTAGCTCATTCAACTCTCCCAAAGCTACAAAAGATATTCCTACTTTATAGATGCAGAACAATACAGCATGGATTTTATGACATACCATGAAGGAGTACATCCTCTGGACAGCCTCTCCTGACTACCTCCATCCATCCCATGGTGATTTCTACAATATCTGGGCATCTGTAGCAGTTACTGTTGGCTTAGCCATAGCTTTTTTTTATTTACAAGTGTGATGATTAATTTTGTGTGTTAGGCTAGGTTATGGTGCTTGGTTGTTTGTTCAAACGTCAGTCCAGATAAATGCGCTTGTGAGGTTTTCTTAAGATGTGATTAATATGTGAATCCGTGAAGCAGGTTGTCCTTGAGCCTGTAGGTGGGCCTCCTGCACTAAGGTGAAGGTCTTAAGAGCTAAGACTGAGATCCCCTAACAGGAGGGGATTCTCCCTTCAGATTGTCTTTGGAGTCAAGACTGAAACATCAGCTCTTCCCCGAGTCTTCAGCCTGCCAGCCTGCCTGTAGAATTCAGACCTGACATCCTCCATGATTGCATAAGCCAATTCCTTAAAATAAATTACCTTTCTCTTTCTTGCTCTCTGTATGCACCTATTGGTTCTGCTTCCTAGAGAATGACTAATACAACAAATGGCAGAGAATGCAACTCAAATGAGCTTAAGAAAAAAAAAATCTATTCTCTACATAACTGCAAGGTCTGAGATCAGTTGTTGCCTGCATTTTTAGGTAGGCTACCACTGTGGTCACAAGTATGGTCACTGGCAACCCCAAGCTCCTATTTTGCCACCTCAAAACATGGTAATGAGCAGGCATATCTTCTTTCCACATAGATTTGAATTTGAGAATGGACTTTGAACAGTAAAATCTGGATCTCTGAGATTTGGGGACAGAGAATGATACTCAGAAGAAATCCAGTTAACTGAAAATACGATACCCACAGCTCTCCAATGGAAAAATTAAAATGATATTGCAAAAGCAGGAGAAACAGTCTCTGGGCGGGCATACCATAGACATCCCTACACAGAGTCCAGAAGAGCATTTAGCTAGTACGCTACATTATAGGCTTTCCATGATCATAAGCATTATCTACGTAACTACACCGTAAAGTTCTTCAAAAGACAATTTCTTAATAGCTTGTTGTATTTCCTACGGTAACTAATACTGTGAGTTCTAAATTTTCTATCCCTCTTCCTAAAACAAGTCCAGATTCATTAACTCAAACACCATTCACAGGTTACACAGTGAGCTTCAAGCTTTGCAGTGAGTGTTATATAAAATTGAGTGAATAGTAGAAGATTTTTTTTTTTTTAACTTACACAACTCCTTTTTTTGTTCACATAGTTTATTCAATATTGCCCATTCCACTCATGGTTGTCTTTTTTTAATGTTTTAATATTTGAATTATACAGTTCAGTCCTGTGATGTATGTTGACACTGTTATTCCACACAGAACTCTAGAATGTTTTTATCTTACAAAATTGAAACTCAGTATACCAAAACTACTCCCCATTTTGACCACTGTCTGGCCGTTCATAAACACTATTCCATTTTTCTTTTGTTTCTACAAATGTAACTAGTATAGATATTTTATATAAGTTAATCCAAATGTATCCTTTTTGGAAATACAAGCTTATTTCATTTAGCAAAATGTTCATACTTATCTTTATTAGAGATGTTAGATTTCCTGATTTTTTAAAAGTCCTAAATGATTATCTTAAAATGGAAAGCTCCAGATAAAGGTTGGATTCTAAAACGCAAATAATGCATGAAACACAACTCTTCTGAAACTGATGTAAACCTTTCCTTTCACTATTAATAGCTAGGTTGACTTTAAAAGTGGGAACAGTAGGGAATAAGGAACAATGATAGTTTTTGAGTGAGATGGCTTCTGATGGAAAAGGGAAAAGACCTCGCAGACGGATGGGATTTTGAAAGGTAGACCTTAAGGAGAATGAAATCTAGGGAGAGGAAAGGCTTAGGCAAAAGAGGTAACAGCAGGAAGGTCTGAGGAATAGAGATTTACACAGTTGGGTACAATTTGAGCGTACAATATAAGTAAGGGAACAAGTGCTAGAAAGTCAGATTTGGACGATATCCTGGGGATCTTGATGAAAGGTGCCCACAAACACTAGGATGAAAGAATGTATCTAATATCAGAAGCAACAGCGGGTCACTGAGAGAAGCTCAGAAATGTCCTTCGGAAGAGTTGGGGCCCAGCAACTCAGGCGGTGGGAAGCACTCAGAAATGCCCCGGGGTCGCCCGGCGCCTGTGGCTCAAGTGGCTAAAGCACCAGCCACATACAGGGGAGCTGGCAGGCTCGAATCCAGCCCGGGCCCACCAAACAATAGTGACAGCTACAACCAAAAAATAGCCGGGCATTATGGCGGGTGCCTGTAGTCCCAGCTACTTGGGAGGCAGAGGCAGGAGAATCACTTGAGCCCAGGAGTTGGAGGTTGCTCTGAGCTGTGATGCCACAGCACTCTATCCAGGGTGACAGCTTGAGGCTTTGTCTAAAAAAAAAAAAAAAGAAAAGAAGAAATGCCCTGGGGTCACAGAGAGAATCTGAGCCTCTCCATGAATTCCTGCCATTTGTTTCTTATTGTTCTTGAAAGGATGATGCAAGTTCCTCTGGGTGCTCTGAGTCACAAATTCTCCCTGACACTAAAACAGCAGATATTGTTTCAAAATACATATTCCAATTCTTAGAGCAAATTTAATTTACTGTTCTTTTCTTCTGGCTAACGTTTACTTTTCTCCAGACTTAAGCTCACTTCTCTAAAATCCTTTCCTGAGAGCCCCAATGGATTAATAGATAGTCCTAGTTGTCCCCATGGCATTCAATACATGTTATTATTTAAAACATGTTGAAAGCTTCCTATTTCCAATTTTGATTTTTTTTTTTTTTTTGCCACCATCAATGTGCTTTTAGAAGATAGAATTGTGTCTTTTCCTCTTTTGCCTTCCACCTGCATGTAACACAGTTCTACCAAAAATAAAAAAATCAAGAAAATATATTCATTTTAAAAAGAACTAGATATTTAGACTTATCTTCTCAACTTAGCTATGTTACTCTTAAGCAGGGTGATCCTGGCCAAGTCACTTGCTTCTTTGTGACTTCTGGTTCTTCATAAACAAATGTGGAGGATTGGATCAGTGATCTGTTCCACAGAGGAATTCTAATGGCAGACACACACTGTTAATAGCAGGTCCCCAACTATTTAGATTTAAGAGTAAGTTAGCATTAAAATACTCCTAGACAAGAATCAGGAAACTGCAAGAAAGTAACAGGAGTAGGACACATCCATTTGATGGACACAAGAAGAAATCATAACTCACTGACATGAACGTAAGAATTAATAAAATAATTCCCATCACAGCTAAGCAGTCTCTGCCCAATGTCACTAAAATATTCCAAAGAGAAATCCAAGACAAGAACATTAATGAACTCAGGCTAAAGGTGAATAGACCCTGTATTAATCTGTGAGTTTAACTGATGTTTTCTCCTATCTCTAAAGAGGTTTAATGAAAACCTTATAAAATAAATGCGCTTTGGTATTTGACTTGAAACAACTCAGACTTAGAAGAGGCAGGAAGAAGCTTTCTGGGATAACTGTTCTGTATCTTGACATATCTTGGTGTTTAGTTCACGCAGGTGTATGTACCAGTCACATCTCAAGAAATGGCCCTGCAGGATCTGTGTGTTCAATTGTACATACATTTAAGTTTAAGGGAACAAAAAACTGTAAATAAATGTCAAACACTAATTTATGATATGCAGGGTAAGTATTTAGTAAGAAGTACATGGCTGTCCGAAGTTTACTTTGAAATGCATCAAATATAAAGGTGAACTGATGGATGAATGTGGGATGATTACATGAACACAATACAGTGTTGGAGGTAGAATCTATACAGGTGTTCACTGTAACATTCTTTCAAATTTGATGCACGTGGCTGGGTGCCCGTAGCTCAGTGGTTAGGGTACCGGCCACATGTTCTGGGGCTGGTGGGTTCAAACTCGGCCCTGGCCTGCTAAACAAACAAACAAAAAGAATGAAATCTGATGCATGTTTGAAAATTTTCATAGGAAAATAATAAAACAATTTTACTATAAAAATTAAAATCAAGAACAAGTATGCACAGAAATACCCACATTAGTCTTTTGAAACTAATCAACATTAGAGTAATCTTTTAAAGTATGATGAAAAAATGTAAGGAAGTAAAAAAGGAATGTCTTTTTACTAATGTTTTTTACACGTTTTAATCCCAAATTTTTCTATAAGGATATATTTCTTTCTTGGAAGACTCACCACAAGATTAAATAAAATGGTATTTGCAATGTGTTGGTGTGTATATAACAAAGTATTTACAAAAGAATTTTAAGAAAGAATGTTGCTCGTGATACAGCAGCAGGCCTCAGAGAGATAAATTTAATTCCTTTTTTGTTCTGTTCTACTAAAAAAGGAAGGAAAAGGCAAAACAAAAAAAGACCCAAGTGTTCTAAAACAACTGATGAAATGAACACTTCCTTCAGCCCCACTCCTCAAGGTTTGCATATTCACCGAACTATGTCAAGGAGAAAGTAAGCTGGCAGGACAAGGAAAATTACTGCAACTGTCCAGCAGGCAGGACACAGGGAGCGGAAGTAGAGCAATGAGCGCTGCAGGTTTTTACTGCTTCTCAGAAAGGGGAACATCAAACTCTCTCAGAAGCAAAGCTGCTTCCTGCCCACTGCTCCTCCTGTTATTTGCAAAAACACTTAGTCAAGGGATTGCATCCTCACATATTTGTGAATAAGCAGATCAAACTACCAGTTGCTTACCAAGAAACTTAGTACTTCTCCTGGGTCCAAGTGTGCCACTTAACTTTAATTTAAAAACCTGAGATTTAATTTGTGTTAACACACTAAATGAAAATCAACTCTATGGCAAACGGCTGCCTAACTATAATAAAGGTGCAGGGTGTTGACCCTCATTACACCGGGACATTCGGCCAAGTGGCAGGAACAAATGTCATCATCCCCAGCAAGGAAACGTCATAGTTGTCTAATATGTTAGCACACAGTGGTGGGCTAACGAACAAAGGTCATATACATGTGTGCAATTGGAAGCTGTGTGGGTTTTTGCTCAGCTCAGTTAGAAACAACAGGAAAAAAAATCTGTAATAATTGTTCAACTTGCACATTTTCCCATAACCAAGAAAGTACATCTAACTCCCTTTTGTTAGTGAGACAATTTGTTAGTCAAAATACGTATCTTTCAACTTATGCATATGTGCTACTATTGCAGATAGTTATGCTAATTACTGTGTTCCCCTGAGGCAATGGCTTCAGGTAAATAGCATGATGAAATATTATCCTGCAAAGACTAGATACTGCAATTATCAGCTTCTATTACTTTCCAGCGAGTGCCTCATTCTCAGTACCCTAGTGGGGAGAACTCCCATTTTGATTTCACCTGACTTGGAACTGAGATCTTTTAACCCTCAAGGCAGTTGTTACATAAAAGATCTTGCGCTCCCATTCCAGGGTCAGAGAAACACTGAAGCCTCTTTCCCCTCTTCTTTCCCTTCCTTTTCTCCTTCCCCGGTCCTCATACATGTGAGAGTACACTCCTAACCATTATATATTACAAATAAAATTTTGTTTTTGCCTTTTTATTACTGCATTATTGTTCAAGGTTCTAAGTAAAATTTCAACAAACTTTGAGGGTTTCTATGGATGATGTGATTGAAAATATGTTCAACGAGGCATAGGGGGCATAGGCATAGGCATACATTTTGAGAAGTTCTTAAGGAATGCGCCATATCGATGCACATTCTCTTCAAGAGCTGATACTGAAATTCGGAAACTGAGTTATGCCAAGATACCTCCGGGTGGAGGGACAAGCCATGCCTATGAAGACATGGAACATATAAAAATTACTGACTTCAAATGTGAGGCTCCCATCCAAGATGATCAGAACAAGGTGATTATTTCTGAGGCAGCTGTCTCTCACGTGGTTTTCCTATTTCGGGCAGGGGTTGATAAACTTTTTCTACAAAGGGCCAGATCACAAATACTTCAAGTGTTGTGGGACAAGAGTTTGTTACAAGTATTCAACTCCACCACTGTGGCACCAGCAGTACATAAGGAAAGAATGCAGCTATGTTACAATAAAACTTTATTGATGGACACTGAAATTTTAATTCATATACTTTTCATGTGCTATGAAATATTAATATTCTTCCTTTTTATTTTTTATGACTAAAATCATTCGAAGTCCATGAATTGTACCAAAATAGGCAACTGTCAGGATATGCCCCAAAGGCAAGTCTGCGGAAGCCCACACTAAGAGGCACAACAGCAAAGATCTGTTACTTAATGATGGGTAATGACTATTCCCTACAAATCAAGATGCTATCGGTATGGATGGTAAATGCAGCAATAACAATCTCTCTCATGGACAGAATACCAATTATTTGCCTGAATTGTGATGGTGGCATCATTACCTCACTTACAGATGATCAAATAAAGGTTAGAGAGTTAAATAACCTATCCAAGGCCATGTAGCTAGTGTGTAGATACATGCCAGACTATTTCAAAGATCTAGCCTATTCCACTATACTAATTAGTTTCTTCTAGAAATGATTCATTTGAATGTTCTTGGGGAACGTTTCCAGGTTACTTTGTTTCTTGGTGAGTTTATGCAAAGAGAAGAAGGCATGTACCTAAAAGTAGGGCAATTTTATTTGTCATTACCTGTCCCAGAGAATGCAATTTAACTGAAATTGTAGTTGTACCAAAATATCCAGAAGCTACAGAACTCACACTTGCTGCTAATAGAATAGGAACTTTATTTTGGAAAACCTATTGGCCTAATGACTCACCAAAGGAATCAGAGATTGTAAAGACAAGAGGGAATTTATTAGCTCGTCTGTACATCATCGGCGGGCATGACTACTTTTCTAAGTTTAAATGTTCAGTTTTCCCTTGAGCAAAAAAAAAAAAAGAGAGAGAATAAAAAGAATATATAATCTTAGTTCTGAGGTATAATGGAAACACACACACAGACACACCCCTCACAGGGTGCAGCTGGCTTTTCATAAAAAATACACATGAAATAGTGAACTGATAAGGGAAAAGTAGGGAAAGAGATATAGATTTAAATTTATCTTGTGGTTTATAGGAGAAGGAAGGTAGAGGGAATTTGTACCAGAGTATTGCATTAAAAAAGCAGATTTCTTCTATCAGTCTTTCCACTGCTAATCCTAGAAGTGATTTCAGGGAGTTTGCTCTGTTCTGACTTCTGAACCACCACCTTCCCACAGATTCCTTCCCCTCCCATATCCATTCCCTCCCTCCCTCTCAGCTCAAGTGTCCTTTCTCTCTCCCCCTCTCTCCTCCCCCTTTCCCCACACCTGCCCACCTCTCCCTCTGTTTAGTAAAGGCAGATATAGTAGAGAGCTGAGCTGCCTTATTTCAAGGAATTATTTGGGATATGACAATAAGAATGTAAGCAGCAACTTTAACAAATTGGAATTTATTTATTTTTATTATTTTTGAGACAGAGTCTCACTCTGTTGCTCAGGCTAGCATGCCAAGATGTCAGCATGGCTCACAGCAACCTCAAACTCCTGGGCTCAATCAATGCTCCTGTCTCAGCCTCCAGAGTAGCTGCGAATATAGGCACCCACCTCAACACTTGGATAGTTTTTTTCTATTTTTAGTACAGAAAAGGTCTCCGTGTTGCTCAGGCTGGTCTTGAACTTCTGAGCTCAATGGATCCCTCTGCCTTGGCATCCCAGAATGTAGGATTATGGGCATGAGCACCATGCCTGGCCAACGGACTGGAATTCAGATATGCTTCACCAGTTACTGTGTACACTATAAGGGCTGAGTTGGCTTCATTAAGAAAGAAAAGACAACTTCCTCACCAATGCAGCAAGAATTGGATGGAACTTGGTAGTTGGAACTAAGGTGGTTTAAAGAAAATAAAGAAATGAAATTTTATAAATGGCCATCACTTGCTCATGTCTGCAAGCTGCAGAAAACTCTCTGTTGTGTTAAACTGCTGGTCTCAATCTGAGATGATTGACGAGATAAGTCTTCAGGGGCAACCCTGGACTTCATAAAGGACATTCTCCTCATCGTGGCCACGAGCCTTAGCTTAATTGTTCCTAATTGACAACTTCTACAATGTTCTTCATGCTTAACCCTGACTAGTGGTTGGACCACAGAAATACTTGGCTCACATGTTTCAGAAAATGGGTCCAGGCATTCTCAGTGCGGTTACCCCCTACCCCCCGCCAGGGAGCTAAGTTCAATATATTAGGTAAATGAAAATTTTCTGAAAATTTTTCTGCTGAACTGGTTGGGATTATTTACACCTCTAACATAAAGGGTTAATTCTTTGGATGGTTCCTCACTATCACGCTCACCTGCTGTTTTAATAAATATGGGCTTAAGTTAAGGCCTTACTTCAATTTCACTCCAAAGGAAATATTCCTGTTTTCTCACTAACAACACGGAGCTGCATGCACATGATATGTTTCTCTTTTTGTGCATATAGACATTTGCAACTATTTTAATTCCATGTATTTGGGGTGGCAAAACACAGCTTGGATAATCAGTAATTGGCTGGTGCTGAGCCTGGCACGACTCACACCTTTTACATCAAATGTTTCCTTTGATTCTTGGGTGGAAGGTGGTGCTTCCACCCCAGATCTTTTAATTTGGTTTGATGACAAACTATGTTGGGGAAAATAATCCAGTGTGGTCCAAAGAAAAATACTGAAAAATAAAGTAGCTATTTCTCTCAATAGGTAGAAATAAGCAGGTTATTTTTAAAAGGCACTATTCAAAGCACAAGTGCAATAAATAAACTTATAATTCTTTCTAAATGTATATATTGTACTTTCATATTAAGATATGAAAGAAAAACATAAGCTTTCCAAGTTGTTACAGGATTTTTTTTTTATTTTACAGTTTTGTGATAAGTAACAAACTTTTGTGTGTCATTATGGGCAAATATGTCAGTATCTACGTCAACAGCTACGATTCCATGGTCTGAGAAGAACCACGGGCCCAGAGTTTTATCCCAGCTGTGATGTTAACTTGCCATGGACACTGAGCAAGTCCTTACCCTTCCTCGTTGGGTTTCATGTTCTCTACCTGTAACATGAATGATTGACTAAATAATTGCTAAGCTTTCTTTCTATTCTAACATTGATGGCTTGCGTATCTCCAATAACTTGATGAAAACATAACTATCAAAGAGCCACAAGTGTCATCTAATTGCCAAAAATTGCCCATCCAACAGAAGAGAACGAAATCAAAGGCACCGACACATGTTTACTATTGTCTATCAGATACTGCAGCCCACAGAGGACAGGCTGGCATGTACGTGGCTGGAGCAGACGAGGAGCAAGTGACGGGGACTGCAGGGAACCAAAGAGCCAGGACCCTGTCTGTGGAAGGCAACTGCTTCTCAGCTTCAGGCTGCTGCTGCCACGCAGGATATCCATCCACTCTCTCTCTATCAAGAGAAGTCAGAAATCCAGACTTTCCTCCTAGGTCTCCTAATATTTAAATGATTAAAACCCTGTGTGAGTGAACATCAGGAGGCAACCCACCTGTGGCTTCATTAATACTTCTGGGCTAAGGACTCCCAGATCTAATTCTCTTGCTTGGTTCTCTCACTTCTAAACCTCAGGATATATTTTTAATGATGTCCTAGGGATCTTCACTGTCACTTCACTGGCGGTCACCGATACACTGCTGGTCTCCTCACAGCATCAGGAATTCAATTGTAGGCACAGAAAAAGTGGGCAAATTCTAGAGTAACGTAATATGGGCTTATAGAAATAGCAGGGAAGTCCAGAACAGAGGATATTACAGCCAGACTGTTCATGCCATCCCAGCACAGGACTTAGAAATTGGGCACCACAGCTTTAGTGACAGGTGTGGTGGTGTAGTTGTTAGAAGCTGTCAAGAGGAAAGAAAGGGTGTAATACACACATACACATATGTACACACAAGTGGTAACCATGTAGGGTTGTGATGACCATTTCACAACGTATACACATATCAAAACATCAAGTTGTAGACATTAAATATATACAAATTTTATATGTCTATGATATTCCAATAAATCTGCCTGAAAGAAGAAAAAAGAAAAATGGGTACAGAGATTTGGAGCTGGGGAATCGAAGGAGAATGAGTAACCTGGGAGGAGATGGGGTTTATGTGTATGTGGGAAAACATTGTCACTACCTCAAATATTTACTGTGACCTCTTATACTGTTACAAGCATTGCAATTACTTTTTTTTTTTTTTTTTTTTTTTTTTAACCAAAAAGTAAACGTTAAGGCAAGTCTTGATGGCTTATGCCTGGGCAATTTTTGAGGCCCAGGTAGGAGAATTACTTGAGACTAGCAGTTCAATTACTCCGAGCAACATAGCGAGATCCCTGTCTATATAAAAAAAATTAAAAATGAGCTGGGCATGCTGGCTTATACCTATTATCCTAGCTATTTAGGAGGCTAAGGTGGGAGGATCGCTTGAGCCCAGGAGTTCAAGATTATAGTGAGCTATGTTCAGACCACTGTACTCCAGCCTGGGCAACAGAGTCAGACGTTGTCTCTAAAATGTAAAAGTTAAAAGGAGGCATATTTGGATTGGTGTAAGGGTTAAACTCGGCTAGACAAGTGTCTTATTATCAGCTTCATGCATCAAGCCTAATGCCAGCTTCCCCCACAGCACTCATCTGCCTTTTTAAATAAATGCACTCTCAAGTAAAGGGCCTTGTTCAGCAACAGAAATCACATACCACTCCAGAGCAGACATCCTGTCCTCCTACCAACTACACGGGAGCTGGTTTTCTCTATAGGATGTATTCCTTTTTGTGTGCACTCAATACTTGCAATTATTTTAATTCCATGCACTTTGGGATTAAAATACAGCTTGAGTAACTGGGAATTGGCTGGTATACTTTTTCATATAAAAATCCAGTGAGTCAGTGGTTTGGGTTTTCTCCTGCCCCAAATCAGAGCGTATAATATTGGTAACCGAGGCTGGAGATTAGAATAGAAACATAATTGTGAAGAGTCCACTGATGCAAAGTAAAACCACAACCACCAGAGTAAGGTTCTTTAACCCCTTTAGGATGTTATTTAAATAACAAAGCATTGAAATGGAGGGGAAACAAGGCTTTAATCTAGCAAGAAGACAGATAAATGTTATGCTTTAACCAAAAAAATAAAAACCAAGCACACAAAAACAAAAACCAAAAAGCAGTTGGGTGTTCTCATTTAAATCAATACCTTGATTTATGAAACTTAAATTTTTTAACCTCAAAACTGCATACTTTTTAAAACAGCCACACTTTTTGAAAGGATGCTTCAAATTTTGTAAATCTTTTCCTACTAAAAGGCCAAATGCTGCTGCATCGTATGGACATTGCTATCTCACTAACTGAAATATGACCAGATGTAAAAATGTAGGGAATGACGTCTACTGTTTGTTTCCTTCAGTTTCCTTGGGGGGTTTGTATATTTATTGTTTGTTTTAGAGGCAGGGTCTTGCTCTGGCACTGGGGTTGAAGTGCAGTGATCTGATCACAGCTCACTCTGTGAAGTCTTGGGCTCAAGCCATCCTTCCATCCTAGCCTCCTGAGTAGCCAGGAATACAGGCTGGTGCCACCACATCCAACTATTTTTTTTTTTTTAAAGATGGGGTCTTTGTATGTTTCCCAGGCTGGTTTTCCACTCCTGCTTTCAGAGATCCTCCTGCCTCAGTCTTCCAAAGTCCTAGGTTACAGGCACAAACACCCATCTGGGCCTAACTTTACATGCATTCTTATATTTGAAAATCATCATGAACATTTTTATCACAAATTGAAGTGAATGCAAAGTGGATTAGGACACCTGAAGTATTCACTCCTCACAACCTCTCAAATCGTGATGTTTGAGTTAAATGTGGATATGAGATTATATATTCATGTTTATACATACATACATACAGGGTGCCAAAAATGTATAATCATTTTAAGAAAGGAAAAAACTGTATTAAAATTATAATACTCAATATAGACTGATAACAAAGCCACGTTTGAGCACCTCTTACAATTACAGAAGTCAAATGTGACTTGAGTGTTACAAATTTAGACCAGTGGTTTATCCTTTCTTAACGTGTATACTTTTTTTGGCACCTTCTGTACACAAACGTGTCTTATTGCTGAAGTTACTTCTCTTTATTATGACTCCTTTAATTCCTCACCTTGATAAAGATTATTACTTAACCTTGATAAAGATGATTCCCAGTGCCTCGACACCTGTAGCTTACTGGTTAGCTTACTGCACCAGTCACATGCACTGGGGCTGATGCATTTGAATCTGGCCTGGGCCTGCTAAACAACAATGACAAAAAGAACAACAACAAAAAATTAGCTGGGTGTTGTGGCGGCTGCCTGTAGTCCCAGCCACTTGGGAGGCTGAGGCCAGAGAATCGCTTAAGCGCAAGAGTTTGAGGTTGCTGTGAGCTGTGATGCCACAGCACTCTACCCAGGGAAACATAGACTCTATCTCAAAAAAAAAAAAAAAAAAAGATGATTCACAGTGTGAACATTTTGGGGTTAAAGACTAGACAGTAAATAATATACATGTAAGGAAAAGATGACAGATAATACTACTGTTTTTGTATCTATTATGTATCAATGACCAATGCTAATTATTATGTAAAGAATAAAATATCCTGGCAAGGTGGCTCATGCCTATGATCCCAGCTCTTTGGGAGCCTGAGGTGGGAGGATTGCTTGAGGCCAGGAGTTTGAGAGTGGCCTGGGCAACATAGGGAGACCCAGTCTCTACAAAAAAATTTTATAAATTAGCCAGTTGTGGTGGCATGTGTATATGGCCACCATATGTCTCCCAAGTACTTGAGAGGCTGCGGTAGAAGAATCACTTAAGCCCAGGAATTCCAGGTTGTAACGAGCTATGATCACACCACCGTCCTGCAGCCTGGTTCACAGAAAGTGAGACCCATCACTTAAAAACAGACAGGAGGGAGAAGGGGAAGGAAGGGAAAAGAAGTGAAAGCTAATCATGTAGTTTTCATTTCACAAGACGGTGTCGCTAATCTTTCTGTTCCGCAAGTTCAGACAAGTACAAACTGTCATAGTAATCCCTGAATAGGGCACTGGCCTGACTAATTATATTTTTAAGTATATTTTAAGTATATTTCCTTCTTTTCCCCTCCTAATTCTTCTTGTCTGAGCACTCCTGATTCTTCTTTCATCATTTTATCTCAGAATGGCATGGTCGTACAGATAACAATGACATATGGTCAATGAATTTTTGTTAAATTGTTTTACTCACGACCATGGAAAAGAACAAAAAAAGTTGCAAATTATATAAGTAGTTTTTAAAATAATTTAGGGGAAATATTATTCATAGGTGAAAAGAAAATCACTTATTCCAAAGTTAAAATTAGCTGATTACCATTGTTTGGTTTAAATCTAGGTCATACTTTGTCCACCTTGTCCAGGGTCCGTGCTCAGCTCCATAATTTACGCTGAGATATCTGCAGCTCAGCATTAGACCTTCAATGCACAAGCCCAGCATCAGATTCACTATAGGCCATACTTGACCAGTGGTTTATCCTTTCTTAACATGTGTGTACTTGACCTTGGGGTCCACCTCTACATAAACACATCTCAAACCCACTCATATCATTTGTACTGTTTCTCCTTCCCTTGTTCCAAGCAGCCAGGCTGTGGAACCCTTTGTTCAATGCTCCTCTGTGTGTCCAGGTCTCTCAGCTGCAATGTTGCCCTTCGTCCGGCCTGTTCTGCTCCCTGCCTTTCCCCTGCTTTGTCCTCCAAGGGATTCATTCATCTTCCTCTTTCCATGAAGCCCTGCTAAATGACTGACTTTCAAATCTGTAATTCACGCAGAGTGCTAATGGATGATAATGGTGTTCCCCCAGTATTTAAATTTTAAATGGAGACTCCTATATGTACACTGGAAACCAAAGGGATAAATATTTAATAGTGTGAATTGCAAGAAAAGTGGTGAAAGACCTATTAGAGCCAGTGTCTTCCTCCATTAGTTCTGAAGGTGGATCTTACATGTGATACATAAACATGAGTCATTCTAAAGTCTGTATAGGCTGATGTCTGTCAAATTTTGGATGCTTAAGAATCATCTCCAGGAATGTCCTTAAATGCCAGGCTTAGTAATCTATTCCCAGAGACTTTGTTTTAGTAGGTGGAAGGTACAGCCCAGGAATCTGTGTTTTAAATGAGTTAACACCAGTGATTCTAAGGCAAGTCATCTTGGAAAGCTGGAACATACTCTTCTTAGCAAAGTATCTCAAGAATGGAAGAAAAAGTATCGAATGTACTCAGTCTTACTATGAAACCAATTTATAGCTTTCTTATGAAAGCTATAACCCCATTATAGCCCCCCCAAAAGGGGAAAGGACAGAGGGAAGGGAGGGAAGGGGGAAAGATGGGTGGAGGGAGAGTAATTGATGGGACCACACCTGCTGCATCTTACAAGGGTACATGCGAAATTTACTAGGTATAGAATATAAATGTCTTAACACAATAATTAAGAAAATGCCATGAAGGCTATGTTAACCAGTCTTAGGAAAAAAATTTCAAATTGTATATAAAACCAGCACATTGTACCCTATGATTGCATTAATGTATACAGCTATGATTTAATTAAAAAAGAAAAGAAACAAAAAAAGAAAGAAAAAAAAGAAATACCTGCACCTGAAATGTTATGGGAACAGCTCTACTCAAGGATCAATGTGCACCAGCCACTTATTTGGATCTCTCCATTTACCCTTCCTTAAATATCAAAACAGGTACAAAGAAGCATTATTACCTCACTGGGTTCTCATAAGAAATAAACAAAGCAGTACCATATGATTGCTAATCATCACCATCATCATTATTAATGCAAAAACATTTGAAATGTGCTCACATGTGTCAGGCATTGTTCTAAGTGTTAAATTAACTAATTTAATCTTCAAGATGTGGACATGTGTTCACAGAGACCATCTGAGTTATGTTCAAGAATAAGCAAAGGATCACATTTCCATCATTAAAAATTACTAACAAGACAATCACATCAACAAAACTCTCAGTAAAAGCCGCTGCCTATGACAGCTCATCTGCATGTGTGCGTAAGTGTGTCCGTGTAAGGACTCAAGCATCTGTACAGAATCTCTCAGTCTTGTCTTGACTATTTCTTTTTCTTTCCTTTTTTTTTTTATTTTGCAGTTTTTGGCCGGAGCTGGATTTGAACTCACCACCTCCAGCATATAGGGCTGGTGCCCTACTCCTTTGAGCCACAGGTGCGGCCCTTGTCTTGACTATTTTTTCAAGTTATCAGCCTTTTTCTTTTCTTTCACTCCACTCAATCTCTACTTGTCATTTTCCCTTTCTGTTTGAAAATAATGATTCCCAAAGTCTGCAAAGAATCATCTTTCTATTCCATTTCTTGTTGTAAAGAGTTGGTGACACTCCGGGAGATGGACATGCTATAAAAATAATGGCAGTGGATTGTTCTGACTTACAGAGAATCTAAGAAGGAAAGTGACGAGACAGACCTCAATCATTCTGAGTGACAGGGTCAGTGATTGGGGTGGTCTGGCTCGGTCTCTCCTTTGGTTTCAGAGTGCCAAGTGCACATTTGGGTGCTGGCAGCAGAAGGAAAACCACCCTGTGAAGGATAAGAACAAAATTTGTTATTGCTAGCTGCCTATTTTTGGAATACAACTTCGAAGATTGGGTACTTTTGCTGAATTAAGTTAAAGCTGACAATGCCTAAAGGCAGGCCCTTGGGAAGGAACCCAGGATATAATATGATAGACAGTGCAACTTTCAGTAATTAGGAATTTGACCCCCCTACCTTCCCATCTAGCTTTTCCATTATCCAAATTCCAGGTATTCAAGAGGAACAACTCTGAATTTTCTATGCACGTTTCATGCATTTTGCCTCAGTGACTTTACTAACGTGGAATTGCCTTTGCTTGTTTCTAGCCTAATGTATGTTCAAATTCTAACTACCTATTAGAGATCTGTGAGCTAAATGCACATGGATTGGCTTGGAGAGAATCCATAAAGTTGTTAAACTGAACTAGATTTGTGAATTTTGCAGGTGAGAAACAATCATTTTCATCAGATGATTAAGGAGGTCTCTGACCTCCTCACCAGAAAATGTTAAGGACACTGAAACCTGGAGCCTCCGACATGAGCCACCGTTTCCATAAAGATGGCATTGCTCTCTCCAGTTTACACAGCAAGGTCATCTAGGTCATCAGCTAGAATCAACTTGAAAACAAAATCAACACTTTTATACACCTCCAAGAAATCACAAATGTTTCATGGTCAAGGAGTGTATCTCATTTATTCTAGAATTCTTAGTCTCTGTACATAGTAGGGACTTAGGTTCCTTAATTTGTACTTTCTTTTCCTACAGCACGACAATCTTCTACTTGGTGCAATGGCAGCACACACAGTAGGGGATTTATAAATATTTGTGAATGGATGAAAATTCATTGTTAAGGAACAAACACAAAAATATTAAATGAACACATAAAAATATCCTGTTCTAAAATAGCACTCAAGATAGGGGAATTAGTTTGTTCTCTAGGTATTGAGAAAAAATATTCTTCTTGTTCTTTCAAAAATAAAAGGCATCTTTCAATTATGATACATATTTTTGACTAGTAATTCAACAGTATATTAGAATATAGTAAGACTTGTGGCAACAAAGAATGAAAATAGCAGATCCATTTAAGGCAGTTTATAAAATCACTTGCTATCTAAATTGAGTGATTACCAAAATAAAATTCAGATATTATATATACACATAAAGAGCAATTTAAAATAGACAGATTGCACATGCACTTTAAGGACACCCTCTAAACTGAGGGTGCCAAAAAGTATATACGCATCTTAAGAAAGGAAGAAATTCTATTAAATTTCTAATACTCAATATATCCTGATAATGTAACTGTAGAACTCAAATGTGACTGGAGTACATGTATTATAAGTTTCATATAATTTTTTTCTTTTCTTAAAATATGTATTCATTTTGGGGGCACTTTGTGTGTGTGTGTGTGTGTGTTTGTATACACACACCCTCACACAAATAAATATAAAATATATGCACATATACACATTTGTATGTACACATGGGTGTATGTGTGTATAACAAGTTCATCAAGTGTCAGAGAAGGCGCACGCTATGGCATTAGATGTTTCAGGTGGAGCCCTGTGGAAAGATGCATAATTCAGGAAGTGAGGCCAGTTACTAGCATCTACTTGTTTCTGGATCTCCAGGATCCATGTTCAGGGATCTCTGAGTCCTCCTTCCACCATCTCAGGCATCTTGTGATCCTGGTGCCACGGGGTTATTTGCACACCCCTTTTGCCCTTGCACAGTTGGTGAGATCACACATCCCCAAAGGAGGTGTGGCTGGGAGATGACAAAAAATGCTTAGAAATTCTATGTAAGTGCTCAATAATCTCTGCTCTGAACTTCTAGGCCATAACTTATATACTATACCATGCTTTTCATCAATTTAGAGCATCCTGCTCCATAGTATTACTAGAACTATTATCTGACTTGTTATTAAATTATAAATCTTGTGTCCTTGGCCAGATTACAAAATTGTTGAGTGGTGGGCCATGTTTTGTTATTTTTTTCCTGTTATACTAAATACTTGTTATAAGGCTCTCCCTACGTTAGAGTCTAAATAATCTTTAAAACTAAACCTTCATTTTTAAAACCTATTCTCTATGCATTTAATATTTTACCCACAAGACATCATATTGCATTTCCTTTGTAAGACATAAAAGTTCAGGCTTGGCACCCATAACACGATGGTTGCAGCACCAGCCACATACACTGAGGCTGGCAGCTAAACAAGGACAACTGCAACAAAAAATAGCTGGGCGTGGTGGCAGGTGCCTGTAGTCTCAGCTACTTGGGAGGCTAAGGCAAGAGATTCACTTAAGCCCAAGAGTTTGAGGTTGCTGTGAGCTGTGATACCATGGCACTCTACTAAGGGTGACATAGTGAGACTCTGTGTCAAAAGAAAAAAGGATATAAAAGTTCAGATCTGTTTCCCTGTTATAAAAACAATTCAATGCAGAAAATTTGGAAAACAGAAAATACACAGAAATCAAAGGAAAATCCTTATAAAACTAGCACCCAAAGGATAATTAATGCTAGCAAATTAGTATATTACTGTTATTTCCTTTTTTCTTCTGTGTATAATTTGCATTTAAAATTAGAATACAACTTTATGTGGAGATTTTCACTGTATTTATAGATGTTATCTTCCAAGCACCTATGTGGTCTTAGTCTTCAACAACGTGATTTAATGGATGCCTAGTGCTTCATCCTGAAGAACTATTGATCTACAATTATTTGTTTAGGCTGTTAATAATACTTGTTAAATATGCTGCCATAAGCAATTTGAACATAAAGAACGGCACACACTGCTGATCATTAAATAGATTACTAGAAGAGGGCATAGTGTGCAGTCTTCTGATGTGTTTTGCCAGAAATGTCTACCCATTTGCAGTCCTGCCAGCAGTATAGAGAAAGCTGGTCTCACAGTACCCTTGCCAAAACTCAGCACTGTTGCGTTTTCCAATCTTTGACAGCTTGATAACATCCTATTCATCTATTCATCTGGCTTTTGTTCATCTTGTCACCTCTTTCCAGCATGCCCTTTCCCTAGTTCTCCATTTGTCCAAAACTACCCTCAAGACAGATTTCAAATAGTCTCTCTGTTTCTGAAGACTTGTCCAACTTGGCAGATTTGCTTTCTATGTGTTCTCATAGAGGTGTGTTCACGTCTCATATTCACCTGGATGCGTTTCTCTTCTAGCATGTTGTAAATTATAGAAGCAGGGATGATCTCTTACCTATCCATCCCTTGTTCCCAGGACCTAATAATACCTCATGTAGTGCCAGCAAAGATGGTGGGCATTTAATACTTTAAAAAGTCAAATCACTTGCAGTTTCTAAAAAACATTTAATTATTCATTCATTCACCCATTCAAAAATTTATTTAGTGTCTACTTTGTATGAAATACTAGGTAAGCAAATGACAAATAAGTGAGGAACAAAATTAGAAATCATTCAGCCCATAAGGACACTTTATTCATTGGGTAAGGCAGGCAGTCAAATAAGCAAATAAGCTGAAGTTATAGTAAGAATGAGTGATGTGAAGGAAAGCTACGGAAGGTTTCTTGGAGGCAGGGACACTGGAGAGAAGAGCTGACAGTGCTCGGGAAGGAAGGATGGGGAGAAGGAACCAAGAGCTGACGTGTCCTGTTGTGTTCTTCTCCTAATCTGGCTACTGATCTCTTCTCTCCTCCAACCAAGTGAACTGCTCAGGGTGACCTCAGTATAATCCCACATATACAAAAATTGGCAAATCCATTCTAACAAACAAGTATCTAAGGACTCTTAATGAATAGCTTTACTCTGGCTATTCTTATTAGGATCGAATTTCATCCATAATCATCACACTTCCTTGCCCTCAGAGACGCCACATAATGAACGCACTAAATGACCAAGGTACATTTGTTCACTGTCCTTTGTCAAGCAAGAAAAAAAAAAAATGCTTCTTACTTCTTTGTCTAGCTGCTGGGCTGAGTCTCTGTCCTATTCTGTACGAGCTGTCACATACCAGACACAAATCAATATACTCTAACCCCCCTTCAGTCAGGGGATTCAAGGTATTCCAATAATTAAGCAACAATGTGTGTGCAGAAAAGGCAATATCCCCAATGATTAGTGTTAAATTTAATTACCTCTAAAATAAAAATGACACATAAACTTTGTAATTAAGAATAATTCTTAATTAAGAAACATTTGACAGGCAGGAAAGAGAAACGGGATGGAAAATGGCTGATTAAGAGCAGGAATTAAGCACTTCATTGAAGATATTAGCAAGCCATGTTGTGTGTTTATTTCATTTTCAGGGCATTCAATGAACTGAAATTCAAAACAGATAGAGGGCATTTCAAAAAAACACGTGTGCACTTTTTCTGTTTAATGTAAAAATGTACCTCTGCCGCTAAAAACGACAGCTGCACTTCTACCCCCTTGATCACCCAACTGAGGAGAAGGAACCAGTTGGCTGGGGAGTTATCACATCTGTTGACTTTCTAAGGCAGGAGAAAAGCCACAGTCCTGAAGACTTAATGTGGGCCTGCTTCATAAGACACACAGTTTTTCCCCTATTAATGGCATTTCATGAAGTTCCTTAGCTATCTCAGGGGCCTGACAGGTGGAGGGGCTGAGCTGTTGTCTGAGCCATTCCATTTTATGCTGACAAATCAGTCGTGCAAAAATGGCCAGAGGAATCTGGGAAAATAGAAGATACGGCATAGGAAATAAAACAGAAAGGTAATCCACAAACACAGTCTCTCTGTGCTAGGGATAGTTCTTGTGGTTCCAGCCACTGACTTTCTCATTTCCTCTCTTCCCTACACTACCATCACCACTTCCACCTCCATGGAGTAGAGCCCAAACACAGACAGTCAAAAATGATAAAAGGGCGCTGGGACCAGTGGCTCACACCTGTAATCCTAGCCCTCTGGGAGGCCCAGACAGGTAGATTGCTTGAGCTCAGGAGTTCAAGACCAGCCTGAGCAAGAGTGAGACCCCGTCTCTACTAAAAACAGAAAAAATAGCATGGTGGCGCATGCTTGTAGTCCCAGCTACTTGTGAAGCAAGAGGATTGCTCAAGCCCAAGAGTTTGAGGTTGCCATGAGCTGTGAAGCCATGGTACTCTATCCAGGGCACAGTGTGAGACTCTGTCTCAAAATAAATAAATAAATAAGAAAGTGACATGTAGTCATCTTGGTTTGGTTTTTATTAAATAGCCATCTAGTAAGTTAAGCTGAACATGTGTAAAATTTCTACTGAAAAAGGAAGCTGTAAACAATATTGGTAAGGACAAGGTAAGTATAAACATGACCAAAGATTATAAAGAAAACAATTTTTTTCACCAGGGTTGAATAAGAATTTCTTCCCAGAATCATGGAATGCTAGACTTCAGAGTACAGACAATCCCTGAGTTACAAGCATGCCACTTACCTACAACTCCTATTTACCAACTGAGACTATTATAGGTAATAGGTAACTGCACCTGTTCTAACTTACATACAAATTCAACTTAAGAACAAGCCTACATAATCTATCTTATTCATGATTTGGAGACTGCCTGTACTCAAAAATCTATAGAAAGTACTTTAATTAAAAATAATCACTTCAGTTCCCAAAATAAGTGTTTAAAAAACGATGATAATAAGAGTAGCAGTAAGTATAGTGCCATAATCATCACCATCCTGTGGAATAAGCTACTAAGAAAAAAAAGTCTCCTTGTTTTTTGCACTTTAAATCAATCTAGAAAAAACACAATCGTTTAGAAAATACCTCTGGTAAGCTTTGTTTGGGGGGGGGACACATTTTTCTGCATTTCTGAGGTTATTACACACTAAAGATTTTGGTCCCAGCTAATATTCAAGTTCTCTTCCAAACATCTGATTAAATGCTTTATATTCCACAAAACACACACGCTCCCGGGTTTATTGCAGATTCTACAGTTGCTCATTTTTTTAGTTGGCACATAATTTGATGCATTGTAGGAAACTTGTTATTTTTTTTTATCCTCTAACATTCACTCCCTTTTTTGTTCCAAGTTTAAGAATCAGCTATTTTAAAAGTTCACTTTGACTTCTCAATGACTAGAGTGCCTGCCTGCTGCCACCACCATCTGCTGGGAATTTGAAGGCAAGTGCTTAAAATGCTTAAAACAAAAACTCACAATGAACCATGCTGTTCAATAATGTTCGACCTATCTTCATGTAGACTGTATTACTTTCCATGCACCCTAAAGCTTTTGTTATGATAAACAAGTTATAAGTCACACACACATATATAAATATGTTTACACTTGTGTGTGTATATATATATATACACAACAAAACACAATTTCTGCTTAACCAAAAAGGTATTTAAACCTTTAGGTAGAATCTGGTCTGTTAATCTCTGAATAGTTATCAACTGTTACTGGATTTTACTTATTTGACATGTATTCCTCAGACAGACACTCAGTCTAAAAACCCAGAATGCTCCAGACTCTCAAGAGCTCTTCTGTAGGCTGAAAAGTCTATTTAGATGCCTCTAGTTCACAAAAAGATCTTTCAATTAAGGATAAACAACAGAATTTAAATTGTGTGCATTTTATCTGATTTGTTTACCTTCTCTAAGACTCAATTTTCTTATGAGCAAACAGAGGATAATAATTCTAAAACCTAAAACTTTGGGGGTTTATATAAGGAATAAATGAGATAACAGACATAACATGTATGTTTAGCAGAATGCCTACCACTAAGAAAGTTTCTTTTTGTTTTCTTTTGTTTTGTTTTGTTTTGTTTTTTTTGAGACAGATTCTCACTCTGCTGCCCTGGGTAGAGTACTCACAGCAACTTCAAATTCACAGTTTCAAGCAATCCTCCTGCCTCAGCCTCCTAAGTAGCTGAGATGACAGGCACCTGTCATGACTCCTGGCTAGTTTTTCCTTTTTGTGTAAAGATAAGGTCTCACTCTTTGTCAGGATGGTCTCAAACTCCTAAGCTCAAGTGATCCTCCCACCTCTGCCTCCCCGAGTGCTAGAATTACAGATGTGAGCCACTGTGTTCCAGCCAAAGAAAGTATTAGAAAGTATTTGAGACATGTTAACAAGTAGTAAAAGTAGTATGTATTAAGATTTATTAATACATGTGGTAGCACTGTTCTTACGATCAGGTCCTCCCCTAGATGCTCTCATACCTGTTACTCGGAGTCATCACTCAGAGGCTGTTTTATCCATTCATTCAATGTGTATCAACTAAGCACGTATAATGTGCCAGACATGGTTCTAGGGCCTGGGCACAGAGTGGCCCGCAGGTCTTTTCCCTGAACTCACGGAACTTCCTGTCTTGGGAAGGTGGGAAGAACAGACAATAATGGAAATATAAAAAGACAAGGTAATTAACCCAAGAATGGATTAACAAGCTGTGGTATATGTACACCATGGAATCCTATTCAGCCATTAAAAAAAATGGAGACTTTACAGCCTTTGTATTAACCTGGATGGAAGTGGAAGACATTATTCTTAGCAAAGCATCATAAGAATGGAGAAGCATGAATCCTATGTACTTGATTTTGATATGAGGACAATTAATGACAATCAAGGACACAGTGGGGGTGGGGGAAGTGGAGAGTAGAGAGAGAAAGAACGAGGGAGGGGTGGGGAAAGGAAGAGCAGAGAGAGGGGAGGAGGGAGGGGGTGGGACCTTGGTGTGTGCCTCACATTTGGGGGGCAAAACATGATTGCAAGAGGGACTTTGCCAACAAATGCAATCAGTGTAACCTGGTTTCTTGTACCCTCAATGAATCCCCAATTAAAAAAAAAAAAAAAAATATATATATATATATATATAGTGCCATTTTGAATTTAAATATGGCAAATTTTATAAACTTAAGACACATTTTTGGCAGTCATTAGAATATACACAAAGTGAACATAGAAAAATTTGTCATTTTTACATATGCAAAATATTGCATGAATAATAATGACTAAAGAGAGACTATAGTTGATCAACCCTGGGCAGTATACAGTTCTTAGGGCAGTCATATACAAACGATGAAAAGTTATTGTGGCCTACTCCTTATATGAACAGAGTTTATGTTATATGTGTTTTCTTATTATGTCTATTACAAATGTATTTATAAATTATAATACAGTATATTTCATACAATTATTTATTATAAAATATTTTGTTAAATAGTGTTTATTTATAATAAATGTTCATGTATTCATTAAAAAAAAAGGTAATTGTAGGCAGTGATGGATGCTACGATGAAAAGAAAATACAGAAACTGGGTAAGTTTTAGCCGGTGGTAAGAGTGGGGCTAATTTAGGGAGTCAGAGAAGACCTTGCTGAGAAAGTGACCTGTAGGTGAGAACTTGTCTATGAGACAGAGTCAGCACATCAAAGTCTGGGGAAAAGAATTCCAAGAAGAGAAAAGAGAAAGAACAAGAGTCCCAAAGGCTGAAAAGGCTTGGCGTGTTCTGGGAATGTGGCTGGAACAGTGCGTTAGAGAGAAGACGGAAAGTGATGAAGGTGGGGAGAGGTGGACAGAGCCAGATCAAGTAGGAAGACGACGCTTTTTAAAATACGTGGTGAGGTTTCTCCACACTGTTGATTGTTTTTTTGCCTTGTAGAAGCTTTTTAGTTTGATACAATCCAATTTTGATTATTTTTGATTTTGCTGCCTATTCTTTTGAGGTCTTATCTGCAAAATCTTTGCCCAGACCAATGTTAAGTAAAATTAGTCAGGCATAGGAAGATAGACACTGCATGCTGTCACTCACATGTGGAAGCTAAAAACGTTGATCTCATAGAAATAGAAATAGACACAGAAATAAGAGAGTACAATACCCATTACTAGAGGCTGAGAAGGGTAGCGAGGAAGGGGGAGGTTGGTTAATGGATGCAAAAGTACAGAAAGATGGGAGGAATAAGTTCCAGTGTTCTATAGCATTATAGTCATTATAGTCATTATAGTTCATAATTTATTGTATATTTTCAAATAGCAAGGAGAGAGGATTTTGAATATTCCCAACATAGAGAAATGATAAATGATTTACCTGATGGCTATGCTAATTACTCTGATTTGATCATGATACATCGTATGCATGGACTGAATTATCACGCTGTACTCAATACATATGTATAACTGTCATGTGCCAATTAAAAATGACCAAAAATGAAAAAAGTGGTGAGGAATTTTCATTTATTCAATCAGCTTTTGTTTACAAAGGCTATTTTCTACTATGAGGCATATGGCATTATATAGATAAAGTAGGTCAGTAACCTACTGCTATGTAACAGAATACTCCAAAACTGAGTGGTTAAAACTGTATTACTAGATCTCATGGTTGTTTCACCTGGGCAGTATTGTGTGGCTCCATTACGCTGGGGTGTCAGCTGGGCTGGAAGGTCTGAAATGGCCTTACTCAAACCTGGCAATAGGGGTTAGCAGTACATTGGGCTGCCTCTGCTCTCTTCCACATGAGCTCACATACTTCATTAAGTTAGACTGCTTCCTGCCATGGTAGCCTCAAAACATTTCAAGAGGACAAGAGTGGAAGCTGAAAGGTCTCGCAAAGTCTTTCAGAAGAGTCACTTCTGCACCTTTTACAGGTCAAAGCACATTACAAATCTAGCCTAGACTAAAGGGATAGAGACGTATAGCATACCTGCTGATGGGGGACCGGGGACAGGAAAGTCACACTGCAAACATGTAAATACACCTGTGTGAGAAAAATCTGTGATTGGAAAAAAAATCTGTGATTCGAAATCAGTGTCAGCAGGAATGGTCTAATTGGTTCAGGTAAGGGTGGCTTAGACCTGGGTGTGAAATGACATTAAAAGACGAATATACACAACCGTCTCAGGGGCCTCTATTTCATGTCTATGTTACCATTTCTGCAATAAACCTTGGGGAGACTAAACAACTTCCCAGTGTTACCCAGTTAATTAAGGCCATGCGTTTAAACCCAGGTAGTCTGGCCACAGATTAAGTTTTTTGTTTTTTTTTTTGAATCATGAGCATCTGTTTATTTAAATTTTTTTTCTTAGACTTCTGTTTTTTCTCATATAGGTTTTGTACATATTTTGTTAGATTTATACCTAAATATTTTATTTTGGGGGGTGTTGATGTAAATGGTATTGTGCTTTTTTTTTTCAATTTTTATTAAATCATAGTTGTGCACATCGATAAATGTGTCAAACAGTTTATGAAACTAGTGTATGATGCCCCATGATCATATCGATGTGCACAGATTAAGTATTTTTAACCAAATAAATTCTACCACTTCCCACTATATTACATTGATAGGAAAACAAAAACAAAACCAACAAACAAAAAAAAGCAAACAAACAGATCTTTTCAAGATAATATACTTGTCATTATAGAAGTATAAAAATACTTTGGAAACCTATAAGTATGCATTTTCCTTGTACCTTGAAGATCTATTATTACAGTTATGAGACTGCACTGCAGTTACCGATTTCTGTAATTTCCCAGCCTTCTAGAATGAAAGCTCCTATTGGGCAAGGAGAGGATCTTAATCCCCAGGGTCTGAATCAGTGGGAGGCAAGTTCACAGCCGATTTCTTACAATGGCTATGGAATTAGTTATTGATTCTGAGTTCCTCTTGTAGCTTTATTGCTATATGTGATCATGTTGAAATTTCAAAAAGGGTTGCATATAATTCTATTCCCCATTTTTATTTATTCTATTCTGAGTTCAAAAATGAATTTAAATGTTAAAAAGCTAATCAAGGGGGCTTTCTTCCTTGAGCAATGGAAAGTTGCATATTTTAAAATTTTTATTATTTATGATAAAATTGCCTCAAGGAATTTCTTTAGAAGAAAAAGCTAACATAGATGAAACACATCAGTGATGTCTTACTTTGGAAAAGTCAATAATGATCATAAAAGAGACCCTATTGCACTATGATCTAGAGAGAAAAATGTCTTCTCCCTGAAACAGGAATTTTAGTGTCCATTTTCCTAATACCAGCCCCCAAATCAGACCTGACTTATAATGACTTATTTGTAGAATCATAAACAATGGGTTAGAAGACTTAAGCTACAAAAACAAGACTCTACAAGTAAATTAAAACCCTAAGGACATAAAATTGCTTATTCTAATACCAAAAAATAGCCAGTAAAGTGAACTAAGAAATCGAAAGAGGAACAATATTAATTGGCCTGAGTAACAAGATACCATATATACTCGAGTATAAGCCCCCAAAACTCAGCTTATACTCGAGTATATATGGTAATTCATTGCTATTCCTCTTCTAGGAAGAACTGTGAAATAATGGATTTGTTCTGTTGTTAGCTATGGTGTGCTACCAGCGTAGGTGAGCATATACCCTGTGTGTCTGTAAGACATCTTTAAAGAGTCTGGATGTTTTGAACATTAGTTATATTTGCCCATTCATAATTACAAGCTATTTTTAAACTTCAAAGTGTATCTATTTAAATGGACAAAATCCTCTACCAGGGAGATAAAAATCTTTGTCGAATCAAGGGTATGCCACAACTGACCTTCATGAAAGGGTGATGAAAGCATCTGTTCTACTGATACCTCAGGCCATTTTGGTAAACACAGGTCAGTATTAAAATTTTAGGATGAAGTCTTCTATACTCCATCTTTCTTTTCATATAGCAAGTATCCAGTTAGAGAAAAACGTGAGACATTATTCCATTATGCCCTGCTTGGATTGACTGAGAGGGTAGCTCAAATTTCTACCATCATATCTATCCTCACATTCTCTGTAGGCCAAGGATAGTCAGCTAATCAGACTGAGGTTCATTCATATCCTAGGGATTTCTCCTTTCAGAAACTAACACAGAGACTTTTCAATTTTTTTTTTTCACTCAGGTTCTACCAAGTGACCAGGAAATAAAAATTACTGACTCATTCAAGCTTGCTGAAGAGATGCCAACCTTGATGTCTCAGTGTCAATCTCCTGCGATGGTGATTCTGAGTTCCTATTTGTAGCTTTATTGCTATACGGGATCATGCTGAAAATTCGAAAAGGGTTGCATGTAATTCTATCTCCTTTTTTAATTATTCTAGTCTCGGTTTGAAAATGAATTTAAATGTTTAAAATGCATCAACAGAGAAGACACTCTGTTCCCTAAACTACTAAAGCTCATGAAAACATTTTGAAAAGATCAACTAACACAGCTTCAAAGACCCAAGTGCCATGCTAATAAAACAAGTAGAACTTCTACATAGCTCAGTTAAGAACCGGCGACTCAGAAGAATGATGCAAGACTACCTGAATTAATATTTGCAACACTAACAAGTAGATTCTTCTTTTGAAATATACATGTCTGCAAGAAGGGTGTCCTACATCATCAGCCCCTTGAGGAAATGTGGATAAACACAAAATAATTGTGTCTCTAGAGATGAAATACAGCTAGGTGTCCCAGAGAGAGCCCTTGTTTTGATGTTTGAGTGAAAAATTGGGTGTTATTGGTATTTCAAAGGATAACCTTCCCAGAAGCAGGCTGTAATAAGTAGTAAAAAGTGACATACAGATTAAAAAGACTATTAAATGTTAATGAAACCAAACCCACTTACAATCAACTGTTGAGGAAAAGAGACATCTTCCTTCCAGAGAAAAGTTGGTTTCACTCAACACATTGTATTACTTTAAGACAACAAACCTGTTTGTGCTATTGCATACTAAGCATCACGTTTTGAATAACATGAACCTGACCTTTGTGAAGCAAGCTGGTTACTAAATAATGTATTACTGTGATATTTTTGATGTTCCAAGAAAACCTGGAGAATATCTTGAATGAGAATTTAAATGCAAAATGACAAATGCTTTCCTCTGATAAGATTTGGCTGGGTTCATTGTGGGTCCCAGGCAGGGCTGAAGGTGTAGTAGATAGTGACTACATAACCCTGGATAATGAGAGGCTACAGCTTCACAGCTAAATGCAGTATCTCCCAAAATAATTTTGACATTAACTTTAATATTAAAAGTATTTTACTAAGAATAAAACTTCCCCAACTTACTTGTTATAAAACTCAACTCTAATTTGCAGAGAATCTAGATTTATTTAAGAAGAAAAAGACAAGTGGTGATTGAAATCCCTCAAGAATGTGACAAATTATAAATAAAATGAAATGTTTTCTACACAGAAATTTAAGTATAATTCTAGACCAGAAAAGCTCCCACATGATTGGTATAGAAATCATAGAATTTTGTCTTACAAGTCATATCTATTTCTTTCACCCAAGACTTTTCTGGTCCTACCTTCCTTCTTCTCCTTTTTTTTTTTTTTTTTTTTTTTGTTTGTCAGAGTCTCACTATTTTTCCCTAGGTAGAGTGCCATGGCATCACAGCTCACAGCAACCTCAAACTCTTGGGTTTAAGTGATTCTCTTGCCTCAGCCTCCCAAGTAGCTGGGACTACAGGTGCCCACCACAACGCCTGGCTATTTTTTTTGTTATTGTTTGGCAGGGTCAAACCTGCCAGCTCTGGTGTATGTGGCTGGCGCTCTAGCCGTTGAGCTATAGGCACTGAGCTCCTACCTTCCTTTTAAAAAAACAAACAAAGAAAAAGAACCTTTTAAAATGACAAAAGACAGCTTTATTGGGATATAAGTCATATATCATACAATTTACTCATTTAAAGTCTAACATTCAATGGCTTTTCTTATATTTAGAATTGTGTAGCCATAACCATAATCATTATTTTCATCATTCCTTCTAAGAATCCTGGGGCTATCAGAAATCCCTTTCTTTTCCGTTCACCATACAACTACACCCTGCCCACTTCCTCTCAATGTCCTAGGGCTGTGATCCCCAACCTTTGTGGCATCATAGACCAGTTTCATGGACAATTGTTCCATGGACTAGGGAGGGGCTGGCTTCGATGTGATTTTGCAAGCAACAGATTTATTATGGTCTCTGTGCAGTCGAGCCTCTCTGCTAATGAGAATCTGTATTTGCAGCCCCTTCCCAGTGCCAGCGTCACCATCTCTGCTCCCCCTCAGGTCATCAGGCAGTAAATTCTCACATGGAGCACGCAGCCTCAATCCTCCTACGGTGCAGTTTACAGAAGGGTTCCCGTTCCTATGAGAATCTAATGCCCCTGCTGATCTGACGGGAGGTGGAGCTCAGGCGGTGATGGGAGTGACAGCAAGTGGCTGGAAGTACAGATGGAGCTTTGCTGGCTTGCCACCACTCACCTCCTGCTGTTCGGCCCAGTTCCTAACAGGTCACTGACAGGTACCAGTCTGCAGCAAGGGGTTGAGGACTGCAGTCCTAGGGAACACATAATCTACTTTCTATCTCAATACACTTGCCTATTCTGAAAATTTCATACAAATGGTCATTTGTGACAGGGTTCTTTCATTTACTATAATTGTTTTCAAGGTTCTTCTGATGTAGCATGTATCAGTACTTCATTCCTTTTTATTGCTGAATATTATTTTATATACATACCACACTGTAGCCATGCATTCATCAGCTGATGGACATTCCTATCTTCCTTTTTAAAATTCTTTTTTCCCTTGTTTCTCTTATTATTTTAGACTGTTGTGGGCAAATGATCAATTCATGGGAGAATTCTTTTTCTAGCCCTTTAAATTCTGGCTTGTGGGTTTGTTGTAAGTCCTCCGCATGCCTTGATTTTCTTTCTCTTTGATTACATTCATCCTGCACACGTCAAAGAAACCTACCTGCTGGCAAGCTTCAAATCTCAGCCTCTCAAGACCTCCTTCCTGCTCTTCAGACCACATGTGGGCTCTTCCTACTTATTAACCTCCCCTCTGAATCTTTTTTCGTTCTTAAGAAGTCAGACCAATTTCCCACTAGCCAGGCCTGTCCAGGAGATATTCTTGACTCTCCTTCTTTCCTTCTCACTTTTTATATTCAGTAGGTCCCCAAGCCATGTATATTTTACTATACGGACAGAGTTGTGCAGCTATTTCTTGAATCCATCCTTATTCTGTGCCATCAATTACTTTTTAGCTCATTATCTATACCTATTCTACATCAATAGCCCTTTAACTTATTTTTTGGATTCTAGTTCAATGCTTTTTAATAACTCATCTTCTTAAAAGACAAAATCCAAGCTCTTTAGCACAGTATAAAAGTCCACATGGGCTGGACATATGCTTAGAATCCCTGGAGTGCCAAGGCGAAAAGATCCTTCAGGATTTTGAGACCAGACGAAATAAGAGTGAGACCCTACCTCTACAAAAATTAGGAAAATCATCTTGGCATGGTGGCAGGTGTCCCAGCTAGTCCCAGCTACTTTGGAGACTAAGGCAGAAGGACTGCTTGAGCCCAGGGTTCAAGTTTGCAGTGAGCTTTGATGAGGCCACTGCACTCTAACCTGGATGACAGGGTTGAAACAAGGAAGGGAAGGGAAGGGAAGAGAAGGGAAAGGAAGGGAAGGGAAGGCAAGGAAAGGGAAAGGAAGAGGGAGACCCACAAGGTCTTAAGTCTTCATTGCACTAACTTGTTACCTACACTCTTCCACATGTGGCTCCTGCTCTGGCCATACCAGACTTGTTGTAAGTTGGCAGTAGTGTCATGAGTACCTTCCCTTTATGTCACTGCATAGTTTATTCCTTCTTCCTGGAAAGTCCTTATACCTTCTGTTGCCTAATTTCATACCGTCCATCGAGGCAGAGACTAGTGAGCTGTTTACACAACCCTTTTCCCTTCCTGGCTGGACCCAGAGTTGGACCACATTTCTCAGCTTCTCTCTTTAAGTTGGGTGTGGCCAACCACATGAACGAACTGCAGCCATCAGACCATGTGAAAGCCAGGTGTCCTCTCTGGCCTCAGTTATAAAAGCCCTTTGCACACTGTTCCTCTCTCATTTTCTGTTCCTGTCTAGCAGCTGGAGGTTGACATCCAAGGACATCTTGGAAGTCACACACTGAACATTGGGTTTCTGAATGACTATATGGACCACAAATGTCCCTATTACTCTCCTCCCTTGACTCTTACATGAGTGAGAACTAAATGTCCAGCATATTCAGCCTCATATTTTAAAAATAATACAATTCGGTGGTCAGATTTCTCTTCAACCACCAGGTGAAGAAAAAAGTCTTAATTTCTATTAGGTTGTTTCAAAAGTTTTGTCTGTTTTAATGTCATGTGTTTTTGTAGCTCCATATCTCAATAAATATTTATTCTACTGTGTCGTGGTATATACTGATCGATGGAGAATTTTGTACTCTATACATTGATGCTGTTC
>CAUYPK010166730.1:0-19379 GCA_963574355.1 Loris lydekkerianus
TCACCGCAGCGGCCCTCCTACTCGTCGCGGCGTAGCGTCCGCGGGTTTAGGGCTCGGGGAGGGGGCGGGGTGGGGACGGCCGGACGGACGGACGGCGCGAAGAGGCGGGCGAGGCCGCGGAGGGGGGGAGGAGGACCCCCCCCCCCCCCGCGCCCCCCCCCCGCCCCCCCCCCCCCCCCCCCCCCCCCCGCCCCCCGCCCCCCCCCCCCCCCCCCCCCCCCCCCCCCCCCGGCCCCCCCCCCCGCCGGGCCCGCCCCCGCCGCCCCCGCCCCCCCCCCCCCCCCCCCCCCAAGGCAGCTTGCAGTGACCAGGAATGTTTTTTGTTTGCTCCTTCGATCAGCTCAAAGTAATTAGTGACTGATAAGATTCTGCACTAAAGTGAAGCTGGAGCAAAGAATAGTTTCTTCTTCTTCTTTTTTCTAATTAAAAAGAGAACTTTCACATCTACACATTTAAATATAACTCAGTAAATGTATCATTTCCTCTTCACTTCTTTGCCATCTTGCACCTTAAATCAGATATATATTATGAACTGTGGGCATTTTATTTATGCTTTTGCTACAGGGCAAGTGAGATCTCATGAATTATATTCTACCTGTGACAAGAACTGTTAAAAAATGTTTCCTTAAATAGTACAGGTGGTTTTAATGGAGAGTTGAGTGCATGAGCCTGTGCTATAATATACCAAACAAAAAATAAAAACAGGAAATGAATCTTTATTTTAGTATTAATTAGTAAAGGCAACCCTATTGTGTAACAGGAATCAGAAATTTAAAATGAGATCTCGTGGCTGCACATTTATCTTGTACATTTATATTTCAGGAGCTAGAAAAGAGCATTAAGCGTTGAGCTACAATGTCTATGTTGCCTTTTGATTAGAAGCAATTCTATTTTTAATTGACTTTGACCAGTATTTTCAAGCCAATTACTCAAAGAGAAATTAGAAGAAATGACTGAGAAGTTATCTTGGAAATTTCAATTCCAAATTAATTTAGGATGAGTTTTAGAATCTAGAGAAGAATAACAAGAACACAGAAATACTAAAATATGCATAATAGTAACTCAGAATATACAACTCAGGGTCTCTTGGGGCCCTGGGAGGAAAAGAATTGAGGAAACTGTAATGTAAGTTTATCATTTCAAATAAAAGCCTGATATTATTACTAATTAGCTACTTGATCTTAGACAGACATTTAATTACTGAAAATCTTCTTCCTCAACTGCAAATGATGGATATGAACAAATTTCTTAGTTTCCTTTTAGTTCTAATATCTCCCCCCACCCCCCACCCCCGAGAACCTGTAGGGGAATAGAGCTAGTTCCAAGAGAAGTATCACCATTAGAGCTTTAGCTCAACCTACAAGAAAAGAAACCATCCAGGAGACAATTGAGATTACAGACCCCTCAACATGCTGACTCTTAGTGACCATCCAACCCAACCCCATTAGCTTATAGTTGAGGGAATTGATGGAATAGTCCCCAAGACAGGGACAGACTTGGCCAAGTCATAGTGATTGATGGAGCCACGTGTCAGAATCCAGTTCTCCTCATGGCCTGTTCTCTTTCTATCCTGGCTCTTTGTAGCTAATACACAGAGTGGTTCACACTCATGAAGACTTATAACACATAAGGCCCTGTTCTGTTATTGATTGATTGATTGATTGATTGAGACAGACTCAATCAAGGTTCACACTTATGAAGACTTATAACACATAAGGCCCTGTTCTGTTATTGATTGATTGCTGCCCAGGCCAGAGTGCTGTGTCCTCAGTTTAGGTCATAGCAACCTCAAACTCTTGTGTTTAAGTGATTCTCTTGCCTTAGCCCCCTCAGTAGCTGATACTACAGGCATGTGCCACCACACCCAGCTAATTTTTCTGTTTTTATTTATTTTTTAATTTTTTTATTATGGGTTAATATGAGGATACATATGATTAGGTTACATTATTTGTGTTTATGAGAGTCCAAAATCTGGGAGTTGAGAGGATGGCTCATTTTAAAAAGACAATTTTTCTGTTTTTAGTAGAAGCAGGGGTGTCAATTTGCTCAGGCTATTCTCAAATTCCTGAGTTCAAGCGATCCTCCCACCTCAGCCCCCCGGAGTGCTAGTAGTGCAGTGCAAGTCACCATGCCTGACCTTTTCTTGATAATAAGTCTTCATATCTACCTTCTAAGGTAAATACTACTGTTATCTCCATTAAGCCGATGAACAGACTGAGGACATGAAACAATTAGGAACCTCGCCTGAGGTCACATGACTGGTAGGTGGAGAAACCAGGACAAACAGAATAAAATGACACAGTTTATATTTTGTTGTCTTTTACACTATTGATATGCCTATTGTTAATGGGAGAAAAAAACCCAAACCTGTAAAATAATTTAAAGAGTTTTGCTCAGATCTGAACATATATGACTGGCCTCAAGAGGTGCTTAGAGCACGCCCTTTAGTAGCTGGGTTCCAGTTTGGTTTTGTATAATACATTTCATAGAGACAGGAACTACACGTAAGATCTCAAGTCAGCATGTGGAGGGCGTACAGTTGCTTGGCCCAAAAAGGATTGACATCACACAAGCGGAGGGGAACTTTGCAGTTATAGGTAGGTTTAAAGATTCTTTGATTTGTTATTGGTTAAAGAAAGAAATGAAGCTTTGTCTAAAGCAGTGGTTTTTCAACCTTCCTAATGCCATGACCCTTTAATATAGTTCCTCATGTAAATAATAAAAAAAAAAAAAACAAAGGTGTTTTCTTTCACATGAATTTTCTATCCCTAAATAGCCCACAGGACTTAGCTACTACCCATGCAGAGGTTACTACTGGCAAGTGTCTATCCACCACATCTATGAGTAATTAAAGAAGAGGTTTAATTACTGGCAAGTATCTATTTGCCAGATAAAATTATTTTAACCCCCAACAATAAAATTATTTATGTTGTGACTTCATAACTGTAATTTTGCTACTGTTATGAATTGTAATGTAAATATCTGATAGGCAGGATGGTCTCAGACGACCCCTGTGAAAGGGTCGTTCGATGCCCAAAGGGGTCACGACCCACAGGTTGAGAACCGCTGGAAAGGCTTAGAAAGTTTTAACTTCAGATAAGTATGTCTGTTAATCAGAGACAAGCCATTTGTGGGACATTTATGGAAATTCAAGTGATCTATTAAGGAAATCAATGTCCTACAGGTGTGGTTTAAGCTCTGCCTTGCACAGCTACAGGCCTGATAATGATTTAATATCTTATTGTTACAAGTATCACCAGGATGGAGGGGCATGAATATGACCTCATTTCTCATAGCCAGCAACTCAGGTTTAGGAACCCCTATTGAACCAGCTTGGAGGGCTCAAGATTTTATTTAGTTCACACTATTATCTGTGTGATTAGAAGTACCTGAGGATGTGCATAGCTGTATTATACTAAGATGAAACCTCTTCTTTAATTACTCATAGATGTGGTGGATAGACACTTGCCAGTAGTAATCTCTGCATGGGTAGTAGCTAAGTCCTGTGGGCTATTTAGGGATAGAAAATTCATGTGAAAGAAAACACCTCTGTGTTTTTTGTTTTTTTTTTTAATTTGTTTGTTTCGAGACAGAGTCTCAAGCTGTCACCCTGGGTAGAGTGCTGCGGTGTCTCAGCTCACAGAAACATCAAACTCTTGGGCTCAGGTGATCCCCTTGCCTCAGCCTCCAGAGGAGCTGGGACTACAGGCACCTGCCACAATGCCTGGCTATATTTTGGTTGCAGTTGTCACTGTTGTTTGGCAGGCCCAGCCAACTCTGGTGTATGTGGCTGGCGCCCTAGCTGCTGAGCTACAGGCACGGAGCCCACCTTGTGTTTTTATCAAGCTCTCCTGCCCTTCACTCCCCATCTAAGAGTCCCCCTGGCAATAAGAAGCACTTTTCTGTCCCACCTTTGCCACCTTCCTTCCTTGTTTGCATTGAACCTCAAAAAGGAACCGACCATATAGGGTTTGCTCACCTTGCACTGAGGGACCCTCTCATTTTGAAATTACTTCTGTGGGGTAGCCAATGAATATATGAGATGATAAGAAGGCATTTATCCCCCCAACAACGTTCTTGCTTTGACTAGTTTTAAAAGGCAGAGCAAAAATTATGAATACAGATTCAAGTTATTTTGCTAAGACATTTACATTCCACATTTACCAAGTTTTACATATACCCTTGTAAGATAAAGAAAATGCCAGGAAGGCTATGTTAACTAGTGTGATGAAAATGTGTCAAACGGTCTATGAACCAAGTGTATGGTGCCCCACGATCATATTAATGTACACAGCTATGATTTAATTAAAAAAAAAAAGAATACAGATTCAAAAATATTTACCTTACATTAAAAAAAAAAAAAAAAATCAAGATTTGTATTACTTTAAATGAGAAAGGACAAAGAAAGGACCTTCAAGGGGGATAGGAGGAAAGCCTGGCCCACTGACTAATGAAGTCAGGAGGGGCCTTGGAAACATTATGGGAACGCTGTGACTCGATTGCCCAAGCATGTCCTGCACAAAATGCAGTTTCTGTATTTGAACATAGGGTGAACACTGCATATCACAAACGCCACAAGCATTGGTAAAATCAATAGTAGATTGACACTCAGCCATTCTTACCCCCAAAGGAAGAGAATGTAGGTATGAGGTATCAATGGCCAACAGAAAAGGGTAAAGGTGCTGGGAGATGCAGACAGGCCAATGAAAGAGTTACACAAACAATTTCAAAGGGAGAGAAAGGGGATATTTGTACCATTACACTGCCTTTGTGGTGGGGTCTCTCTCCCCCCTCTCTCTCTAGAGAGACCCACTTCCATCTCTGTGGAAGTGCACTTAACTTTCTCTTTAACAAAATCAACCTTCTCTTTGTTAAGCTAAAGCCTGTGTGATTTACTTTTGCTTTCTATTTAGCTGCTCACCCTGCTCCTGTTTTGCTTTTGATTTCTACTCACTTTCACTTTCTAATCATGCTGTGCTGAGTAATTAAACCAGGTCAGCTGGGTTTGGGGAGCCGGACCCCAATAGTAAGCACACAGATACACCCAGACACACATCACTATATACATGCTAGGAAGCTAACAGAAAAGATTCCAGTTTGAAGCAGGGTTGTCTTACAACTAGCCCCAAAGTGAAAATACATGAAGGACATTCTACTGGGGATAGATGACCATGGGTGCTGCAGTTAGGAGTTTTGTTTGCAAGGGACGCGCATGCAACTCCCATTCACTGGCACTGTATCTCTGCTCATCTGTGAACTTTCTGCTCTAACACGCATTTCCCCCTTTCTAGGCGTGTTTGCTCTCTTCTATGTCAGTAACCAGTTTCGGACTTTCCCCTTCTCCATCAAGGACCAGTGCATAATCTTCTACAGTGGTGTTCGAGGAGCTGGAAGTTTTTCACTTGCATTTTTGCTTCCTCTGTCTCTCTTTCCTAGGAAGAAAATGTTTGTCACTGCTACTCTAGTAGTTATATATTTTACTACATTTATTCAGGTAAGTACATTGTTTTTCATATTTAAAGTAAATTCCTGCCATACGGTTAGAACTATTAAGTTAGAAAAATAGAGATAAAAGCACTTTACCTGATTTTCAGATCTGTGCTCAATATTCAGACAAAATTCTTAGATATTTCTAAATCATCTTTGTGGTCATCCTTTATCTTCTAAAATATATTGCCTTTTAGTCAATTCAATGTATTAATCAAAATATTTCTGGTAATAGGTGAATGAATGAATACACTCTACTATGTATCTCTGAAAAAGTGTTGGATAGCACAAGTTTTTGTGTCAGTGAAATTAGCTCTTAATGAACTAATGAAATGTTATTTTAAGGGATAAAACCAAATTCCTATATTTAAATATAGGCTATAATAACTATTTTACTGTAGCATTTAAAACAATTAACTTTTAGAAAGAAAGGAAAGTAAATATGAGAGCATTTATGGAGTCGACACTAGTATAAAACAAATGCGTACAAATTGAATGTTCTAATAGTTTTGCTAATAGATTTGCTCTCTTGCCACACAAAACATTTCATTTTATTGTTTCTGATCTTAGGGGATCACAATTGGCCCCCTGGTCAGGTACCTGGATGTTAAAAAGACCAACAAAAAAGAATCCATCAATGAAGAACTTCACATTCGTGTATGTTATCACTTTGTCATACTAATATATTAATAAGATGTTTTGCATTTGTTACCTTTGATAACATGTGTGTATCTGTCACCTGATTTAAAGCCCCTTTCCTCTTCAGCTCAACCAAGAGTGACTATGTTACTTCCTATGGCTGCTGTTGGAACTTCCCACAAATTTAGTGGTTTAAGACAGACCAATTTATCTTAACAGTTCTGGAGGGCAGAAGTTTGAAATGGGCCTCATGGGACTAAAATTAAGATGTTGTAGGACTATATTCTCTTCTGGACTTCTAGAAGCTCTAAGCAAGAATCTGTTTTCTTACCTCTCCCAAATTCTAGGGGCTGCCCACATGCCTTGGCACATGGCCCCTTCAATCTTCAGAGCCAGCAATGGCTGCTCAGGTCTTTCTCATGCTGTAGGACTCTGATGGTGGTCCTCTGACTTCCTCTTCTACATTGAAATGTCTTTATGATTACTTTGGGTACACATGGATAATTCCGACTATTCTATCTTAAGCTCAACTGATTAAGCAAATTTAAGTCAATCTGCTATCTATATTAAACCAGAGTGAGTCTCTGGGTATAATATTCGGAGACACAATTCTTTATCTGTGAACTTGTAGAGCTCAAGAAACAAGTTATCTGCTCTCAGAATGTATTGTAGGACAGTTGTAGGACAGCAGTTATAGATACTTCCTTTCAGAAATGGTAGAAGGGAGGAAAAGAAAAGAGAAGTTGTTGATTTTTAGTAAATTTTCATCAGTTCCTGGGGCAAGCTCTATTTAATTTCAAGGCCTGGGAATAATTCCCTGTAATTCTTTGTTCTATTTCATGGATTCCACCGTCTAAATCACACTTCCCTTTTCATAAAGGTAGTGCAGGCTTCCAGCTGAATGGTTTCATCAGCCAGCTCCTTGCTTTCTTTCATTTTGTCCTCTCTCCTTTTTGGTCCAAGCTAGTGGTGTTTCCATCAGGGTTCAACAGTGAAGTAGAACTGGTAGGATACACACACACAGAGAGAGAGAGAGAGAGAGAGAGAGAGGAAGAGAGATTTTAATAATATCTACAAAATACAACATCTAGTGTTTGACTGAATAACTGAGAACTTACCCAGCTAAGTTGGTACCTCAAAAGACTACCACAGTGACTAACATTAAGCATTACCCTAATTGCTTCTAAAACCATTGTTTCAGTGGAATATGGGGTTCTCTGATCTTTCCCTCTTAATAGGGAAGGGGTAAAGGCTGCTACCTCTTCTGCAAAAGTGGTCTGGTGGCAGGTTTTGGTGAAAACATCCCACTTGGGCAAAGATACACATGAAGTTGAACATGGTTTCTACCCATTTGTTTAAGCTCAGCATGATGAAGAGATGCTATTCTGTATGGATTTAAGGAATAAAAATGAGAATGAATGTATGAAAGGAGAGAGACTTCAGCTCAGTTAATACAAGAGCATGCTGACAATTGTGTTTTGATTGGCACACGCAAAGATGAAGTGGCTATGTCCTACCAGTGATTGGGAACACTTGGCGTAGTTGCTTTAAAGGAGATTCAAGCTTTGAGGTGATGATTGAAAAATTTTACATTGATTGTATTCCTGAGAGATCACTATCTAATATACTGAAGAAACTGATAAAGTCTTACAAAATCTGTCCTGAATTTTATGGTCAAGGTCACCTGAGGAAATTATGTGAATTTCACAAAACTAAAATAAAAAGTTTTCAAGGCCATGTATACATATTTAACAGATAACAACAGGGAGTAACTGTTTTAAAAAATATAATGCCTTAACCTGATTATATATTTTGTCTCTATATTTATGTCTTTTAATTCATTATTTTGAACTTGGATATTTCACTCCTTTCTTTTTCATTTTTCTTTTTTTTTTAATTATAATTATTGGTAGAACACAGTGAGTTATTTAAGAATGAATTTAGTATTTGAATGTATTTTTCAAAAAAAAAATTTAGAATCCAGTATAAACTTCGATGATTCCAAATTTTAATTTTTTAGAGGCTAATACATATTATTATTTTGAACATTCTTTTCCCTCTAAATTTCTATAAATAATTTTGGATTCAAAAAAATGGAAATAATTGATTTGTATGATGAAATATAAATACTTAGACTAAATGATCAGATAAAATAACAAGAAATGTAGGTATTTTGTGATATGTTATTATTATAATAGAATATCTATATAATTATATTTTCAGAAACTGTATGATTGGATACTGGTGTGTTCTTTTCTTTTGCAATGAAATTAAAAGTAACAGTTGGTTATGAGGCTTTGCCTTCATATAATTTTGGTAATGAGACATTTCCTAGGTCATTCTAGAAAAGTACTATCAAAGCAAATGCCACATGCCCTGTTTTTATTGCAAATTTTATGTGAATTATCAAGAAACTTATCTACAGAGTCTTTAAATCATGAAACTCAATTGAATTACTATGAAAGGCATGACATATTTATTACATAAGCAGAGTGATGGAAAAGAGGATATGCTTCAGTCCATTAAAGCCTCCTTTGTTTTCCAAAGAGTCTTAGCTTTCCTACTGTGTCCTTCAATATGAGCGATTGACTCACTATCCTTTTCTTGTGTTTGGTTTGGCAGCTGATGGATCACTTAAAGGCTGGAATCGAAGATGTGTGTGGGCACTGGAGTCACTACCAAGTGAGAGACAAGTAAGGAGGCCTAGGGTTTCAGTCCCTAACAAAGGATGTCTGTGGGGTGGGGAACTGCCAAAGGTTCCATTGGAAGCTGGGCATAAGTGAGAAAGAACCCAGAGAAAGGAGACCACTGTGACAAAAGACGTGGGCCATGCAGCACAAGGAGCAGCTAGGAGCCCTGGAACATGGAGAGCAGAAGCTGTGGCCATGGTTATGTTGTTTCAGAAAGAACTAGTACAACTGATGGGTTGACATTCCCAGTGATAAGAGCAGCTCAACCATGGAATGATCAGTTCCGTGAGGCTGACAAGGGAATTTGAGGAATCATTAGGGACCTGGGGAAGGAATTCCTTCATTGTGGGGGAGGCCACAGTGGAAGATCTTTAAGGCTCCTTCTCACATGATCATTCTTTAAACATGACAGCCAGACTCCCTCTCCTCCTGCCCCCATCACACATTTCAGAGCAGATTCTCTTTCTGGATTTAGTCTCAGGCACAGGAGGAAGGATGTGGCTGGAGATGGAGGGTGTAAGTTGACAGTGAGTGGCTGGGAGCTGGCTGAGGACTGGACTCTGAGTTGCTCTACCTCTCAGAGGTCAGATTGAGAAAAGAAAGTGTGGGAGGAGGCTGAGAGGAAGTGGTCAGGAGGGCTGGCAGAAAAGCAGGGTTGAGTCGGGATGTGGAGGGCAATGAGCTGCAACACTATGCATTAGGAGACGTGGAGCCACCAGGAGGCTACTGGCTGCGGTAGCCTTCAGAGCAGAACAGGACGCGGTCCAGGTGAGCCTGGTGAGAAGGCCAGAAAAGGCTTGAAGGTGGGCTGAGAAATAGACAGGAACTGTGGCCTCTCATGCAGAAGGGCAGAAAGCCAGAAGGCTGAGGGTGACCCCATCAGAGCAGGGGTAGGTCTGGTCTGAACCAAAGCAGACCCCCAAACCCAGTCAGGTAGCCCACTAACCCTGGAGGAGACTAGCTGCTGCAGAGTCCTGACCTCCCAGACTGGGAAATCAGTCTCCAGACTTCGTGCCAGCAGCCCAGGAAGCTAAGTTCCCCTCCAGAAAACAAAACTACTTTCTGAATGTGAAATGATTGGAAGCGTTGGAAATTCCAACTGCAAACAAATGGCTGACTCGGAAGGCAACACGTGCACATGCGGAGCTCAGCCCACCGGGTCGCCCAAAGGTTCCTTACAATAGTCAGGGGCCATCAGTGTCTCGCCTATTCAGAGTCTCCATCATTCACGCTGTTGGGACATATGTGGGGTTTTTTTTTTTATTTTTCTCCCTCTTAATTGGCAGGATTCAAAACGATCTGCAGCATAATGGGGCAAAACTACTGTAACTACCGGGCCATTTAAACTTATTGGGTTCTGGTTGAATAGGCCAGTATTACTGTAAGTGCAGCTGCTGCTGTTATGAGCTATTAGAATGGAACACTTGTTCAAAAGCCTCAGCCCCCTCCTTTCTTCCCTTACAATCGGAGCTGAGCTGGGCTGGGCCTCCCCCGCGCCTCACTTATGCACACTTTTTGCCCTGATTGCAGCTTGTCCCTTCCTTTTGTTTAGTTGATTTTCAATGTCTGCAGGCCAGTAGGCCATTCTTTTTTTTTTTTTTTAATGCATAAATACTATGAATTTTTTTAAAGTGTTCAAGTGCTATGAATTCCAGGCACTGTCCTGACGTATTTTCTTTTTTTAAGTTAAACTGAGTGGTGTAAGAAAAATGCATACTTCCATAACACATATAGAAATTAAAGATTTCCAAAATGTCGGTTTTCATTTTTAGGTTTAGGAAGTTTGATCATAGATACCTGAGGAAAATCCTAATCCGAAAGAATCTTCCAAAATCAAGCATTGTTTCTTTGTACAAGAAGCTGGAAATGAAGCAGGCTATTGAAATGGTGGAGACTGGGATCCTAAGCTCTACAGCTTTCTCCGTGCCCCACCAGTAAGTCCTGTGTGCTCTGTGACCTAGTCATTCACTGTCAGAATTCCAGCAGGCATTAACGCGTTGCTCCATTTAAAATTAATACAGTCACGTACACCTGAGCTGGCGGGTTCGAATCCAGCCCAGACCCGCCAAACAACAATGACGGCTGCAACCAAAAAATAACCGGGCATTGTGGCTGGCGCCTGTAATCCCAGCTACCTGGGAGGCGGAGGCAGGAGAATCGCTTGAGCCCAGGAGTTGGAGGTTGCTGTGAGCTGTGATGCAACAGCACTCTACCCAGGGTGACAGCTTGAGGCTCTGTCTCAAAAAAATAAAAAAAATAAAACTAATACCAGGAATGAAGAGGCAGAAATAGGAAGAAGCAATCATGAAAAAAACATAATTTAAGTCTTGGCATTTTATGGCTTGACCCAGGTTCCACATGTTTCACCTCATTTCTGAAAATTACTATCTAGTAAAAGTTGCCTGCTTGGAGTTTATGGTGCCTTTCTTTGGGCGGGAGGGGCAAGGTAATGTACAGAATTGCAACCTATTCCACAAGACTTTCTCCTTTTCTTCCTGACTAGAAATCTGCCCCTTTAACCCCTATTTGTGTCTTCCACCCTTCTTACCCTTGTTTCTTCCCATAAGTCATTCCTTGTCCTCTTTTATGTGAGAGATGAGTTTGCCTTGACAGATGCTAACTTGGATTTGGGCATAACTGATGGTAGCAAGAGGTGTGATAGTTGGTGGGCTATTTAAAGAGAAAGCTGTGTCTGTAATTGCACTTACGGCAAATGTTTGATTGTGAGAGTTCATGTGAGAACAGCTTAGAATAGGGGCAAGGAGTTGCCAGGCTTCCCAGGGAACAGAGGATCCCAGGGAGATGGCATGGAGGTGGGGCCTAGGGAGGGTTTATACCAGTCTATAAATCCATCACTATAAGAAGACTTTCAGTGAGACGTGTGTGTTTGTTGGAGCATCTGGTAACCAATTGTCCCAACAACTGACCAAATAATATTTTTTTCTGTTTCATTTCTTTCTTTTTTTCCCCTTTTGAGTTTTTTTAATTGACAAGTAATATTTGTACATATTCATAGAGTACATAGTGATGTTTTAATATATATAATATACAGTGATTAGATCAGAGCAGTGAGCATATCCATCCTCTCCAATATTTATTATTTATTTGTATCGGGAAGATTCAATATTCTCCTTTTAGCTATCTGAAACTTTGTGATAATTATTGTTAACGCAGGTCATCCTACAGGATAACGTGTGTCATCCTCACATTAAAGCTTTTTTTTAACTTTTTTTTATTAATTTTTACTTTTTTATTAATTTTTAATTAAAATCATCCCTGCATAATACATTTATGAGGTACAATGTGACGATTTGATATACAATGTGGAATGCTTAAATCAAACTGATAAACACAGCCATCACCTCACTTATTTTTTTATGGTAAGGCATTTAAAATTTACTCTTAGTTATTTTGAAATACACCCTCACATTGTGCACATTAGGTGAGATCTCACCAAATGCCCCCCTCCTCCCACCAATCGCCCTCCCCTCTGCCACCTCACCCCTTCCCCTTGCTAGATATATTTGTGTTTTATTATTCATATGAGTGTGTTTATATATTAGTTTCATATTAGTACTGAGTACACTGGATACTTTTTTTTTTCCATTCTTAAGGTACTATAGTAAGAAGAATGTGTTCCAACTCTATCCAGGGAAACAAAAGATGTGAAGTCTCCATCTTTTTTATGGTTGAATAGTGTTCTATGGTATACATATACCACTATTTGTTAATTCATTCACTGGTTGATGGGTGTTTCTACTAAAACTGTTTAACTCTGACATTTAACAAGAGCTCCTTTAATGTCAAAGGAATTAATTCAGGTCCTGCACGGTAGTTTACACCTGTAATCCTAGCACTTTGGGAGGCTGAGGCATGTGGATTGCCTGAGCTCATGAGCTCAAGACCAGACTGAATAAGAGTGACATCTTGTCTCAAAAATACAGCCAGACACTGTGGTAGGCACCTGTAGTCCCAGCTACTCAGGAGGCTGAGGCAAGAGGATCACTTGAGCCCAAGAGTTTGAGGTTGCAGTGAGCTATGACACCATGGCACTCAACCCCAGGGCAACTGAGTGAGACTTGGACTCAAAGATGCCAATTTTCTTCCAAGACTGTCTTATAAACTGGGAAAATTAATCACAACGTATATTTAAAATGAGGAACACAGTTCCCCTCCATCCTGTTGTCTTCAGCAGGTAAAGACACTTGATCATGAGCTTCAATTATGTCCTCACATTTGAAAAGCAAGTTGAGAGAAGAGCTAAGAATAGGTAGCAATAAAATTTTTGCTGTGGCCTGAGTGTTATTTCTCAGATAACACCATCCTCCTTTATCTGCAAATGAATCAGAAACACCCTGGCCTTTCTTACATGGCCTCCTGCAGTAGCATCCTTGAGGACAGCTCAGTCTAAATAACAAGCTTTCTGCCTTATTTCTCCGTGAGATTATTTTTGTGATTTGTTTGATTGTTTGGGGCTGCCCATTACATGGCTTTCAGGACGCTTCTGATACTAAAATGGGAAAATGGGAACAAATATTAATATATTGGCAATGCCCTGCTGAGCCATAGTGGAGCCCAGGGCAGAGGAGGGCCCAAAAGAGACATCACAAGTACTGATCGCATTTTTATTAAAGATGCTGATATTTTATTCACTGGTGATTTTTTATATTGCCATTTATTTTCCTTAACAAAACGCATTAAAATCTTACTTAGCTTAGTTACTGAGCTTTTTTGGGACCCACCAACTTACATTTTACACTATAAATCCAGTCCCATTTAGTAGACATCTAGTATGTGCTTATGTGCTAAGCACTGTGAAGTGACACGGGCCTTGCCCTTGTGGCCACCATACTCTAGTAGGGTCATGACATTTATATACAGGCTCACGCAAACAAATGACCATCAAGCATAGAGAGCTATGCGGTCTTCTCCCATCCGCCCTTCCCACGGAAGGGTGAATTTCAGTTAATGTAGTGGAGGGGCCTGGACAGATTCAGGCAGTTTAGACCATTAGAAACTTCCTCAATTTCTTTGCTTACTATTTATGTGAGTACTTGGTCTAGGAATGTAGGGGCACTTATCTCAAATGAGAATCAGTCTGTCAAGCAGTAAAGCATATTTGAATTTCTGTATTCCATTATCCCAGCTATAAGCAATTGCTCTGATTGCTGACCTGACTTCATGGCAATATTTAAACCAGCTTTATTTGAAGGAGACTTACCAGTTGAGTCAATCATTTCTTTAAACTTTGATTCATGATTAGTATGACAGATTTCTTAGGTAAGAGATAAATATTTTCTTCCTATACCCCAAATCAATTAGTTAACAGATGTGGGAAAAGTTGTTTTTGTTTTTTTTTTAAATACATTTCGAATCTCTGCAGGTTAGAATGAATAACAAAAAAACCATTCTAATCAAAAGCTCAGTGATAGAATATTTAAGCTCACTACTGGCTGCTCTCAAGCTCAGAAATAAAATATCCTGATGGAATAGGTGGCACTATATAATCCTAGAATATATTTCTTTTTTTGCTGGGTTTTTTTTTTTTTTGGCCAGGGCTGGGTTTGAACCCACCACCTCCGGTATATGGGGCCAGCAGCCTACACCTTGAGCCACAGGCACTGCCAAGAAGAGATTTTTTTTTTATAGCTGATATTTAATACAAGTTTAGCATTTAAATTGCACTTATTTGATCTCATCAGAAATCTGGAGGACGTCAAGCAAAAAGGAATTCCTCTCCTAAGATCAAAGCAGCTAATTTCTTAAAAAACAAACTTCATACAATAATAGGAAAAAGTATGTACTCAGCTCACTTTTTATTATTCTGCATGAGATAACAACAAAATGCACATCTATTTTTTTCTTTAGAAGTTTAAACAATTGTTCTATAAAAGGTTTAGGTTTCCAAATTCTGTGACCTTTGGGATAGCGCCACCACCAGCATTGTCTACAGCACAGTACATCATGTTGAGTCTATCTAACTCCTTTGCTTTTACATACAAGTGAACCTTTAATTCAAATACCTTTAGATTCATGTTTTCCCAGTTTGATTTCAGTAAACACGAATTACCATAGAACTTGTATTTTTTTTTAATTTTATTTGAAAAATTTGCCAATCTTCTGTTTCATTCAAATTTTAGTATTTGTGCTGCCGAATCAAGCACAGCAGAACTTTCATAGAAGGTGATGGAGGTTTCCTTTATGGATAATGAATGAGTGTTCCAGCGATAAGAATCTTCCAGTTAATAATTTGACTCCATTGACATAGGAATTATTACCCATTCAGCTTTCTTTCTTTCTTCTTCTTTTTTTAAATTTTTATTTATTTATTTATTTTTTGTTGTTGTTTTTGGCCCAGGCCCGGTTTGAACCCGTCACCTCCCGTATATGGAGCTGGCACCCTACCCCTTTGAGCCACAGGCGCCGCCCCCATTCCATTTTCTAAGGATTTTATCTTTCTCAGGCTTGCCATATAAGAATTTCAGGGATGATTTTGCTAATTAAGTAGCATGAAGAAAACTCCAGGTATCATCTTGCACAAGATAGTCCTGACTCTATGTCATTGGATAGCTGTGGCTGCTTGGTATATGACTCAGTGGGAGACATGTAGCATTCACTCCAGCCCACAGCCTGCATAGATCTTAATGAAGTTTGGTCTCTCCCAAAGTCATCAATTATAAATGGAGAAGAAGGCCCAGTTAAATCTCCTGCTGTATTGTGTTTAACTTCCTTTTACCAATGTATTTTCCTATTTCGTTGTTTTATTATGAACACTGTAAATCAAACTATTTGACTAGCTATTATTTCTTCTTAGCAATATGTCATAGTCACCATATTAAAAACATGTGTTCAGATTGTAGGGGACTAATCTAAATCAGAGGAAATGTTATTTGAAGGACATTTAAAGAGTTAGGTGGAAATGCTCTGATAATAAATAGTATTTAGATCACCAACGGTGGTAACTAAATGGTAATAACAGATTTCAATAGGTTTATAGAAAAGGCATTTGTTACTCAACAGATAGCATTGCTCAATAAAATTCTGGCATACTGTGATATCCGATGAACAAGTTCTTTAAAATCTTTCACCAATTGTACAATACTTTCAAAATGTCCTTGGCATTTATGGCTGTATTGCTACTAATGTCTGGAAAAAAATACTTAAAAGTTGGCCTGAGTAATTATTAAAACCAATAATTACCTATTTTTTTGATCAATTATATTAAGAATAAATGCAAGCAGATATCAAAGCCTTCAGTGCCCTTATGCATTCAAAAGGCCTCCAGCCAGAAAAAACAAGCAAACAAAAAAGAACCCGCAAGGTTTGTATGTGGTACCAAGATATTAAGGAAGGTGACCATATTAAATTAACTTTAATTCTCTCTCTCTTCTTTTTTGTTTTTGTTCTACAGGGAAGACATATTATTCATTTAATAAAAAGGTATTAAAAATTACTGCCACTAGATTGTAATCAAATACATTTGTCACATGAGAATTCTTCCCATAGCAAGGTCATAGCTTTGAAATCCCAGAGGACAATTGTGTATTGACTGCTAACCTGGGCATGCATAACCTGGGTTTTTATCTTTTCTGGGGGCAGGAGGGTTCATGGTGTCCAATGTCTCAGGGCTGGGCTGACTCCGTAGTGTAAATGGTCTAATTCCCTTTGCAGAAAGCGATTCTAGTTTCTTAAATTATTCCTTACTAAAGATAAAATCTCTAAAGGTACCATTCCAAGATAAATGTACTCATGAAATTCAATGCCCTGTTAGATCAGTGCAGCTCACAATGCGGTCTTGCAGATGGTATAGGTCTGTGAACTGTTTGTCACCTGTCCTCCACTGAGTAACTTTATTTCTGTTTCATTTAATAGCAAAATATTTGGATTGCATCGCATGGTATTATTTTCTAATAATTGATTTTATTGTATTTTACAAACGTCAATTCATAACAGATTTTAAAAAACAAACTAATTTGTTTGTCACCACCTTAAAAAAAAAAAAAAGAAACATAGGCAAAGGGACAGTATTTTTAAGACTTGAAGCCAAGACACATATTCTGACATTTCAAATCAACTTACTAAAACAATAGGAAAAATTATGTAAAATAGGTGTCTGGAACTTAGCGTTTCTACTTGTATGACATAAGGCTCATTGATATTTTTGTGGCAACTCTTGCCAAGATGTAGAATAATGCTTAGTTTTATTTATTGAATGATGTTTCCAGGGCGCAGAGGATACAAGGAATCAAAAGGCTTTCCCCTGAAGATGTGGAGTCCATGAGGGACATTCTGACACGCAACATGTACCAAGTTCGACAAAGGGTGTGTATAATCAGTCTGCTTTGTCGCTATTGCCTGTCTTGGAAACACCCCTACAGGAATCGGCTCTTGTTCCCATTGTCTTTTCAAAAGCAGCCTCTTACTGAACAGTGGAAGTTAATAGTCCCGTTTCTGAGCCAAATCGTCACCTGTGGCATAAAAAGAAATGCAAATCCAGCAGCCATCTCTAGGGGGCAGGCTGCCCTAGCCCTGCAGCCTGGTGCTTTCCAGAGGGGCCGGTCTCCCGGCGTACAGCTGGTCCACCACACAACAAACATGGCAGGCACCTGCACACTGACCACAGTGGAGCTGACTATAACAAATGTTAAAAAATTGAGATGGCTTAGATTAGAATATCACGTCTATAGTGCTGAAAGGCTGAATAAAAAGAGACACCTTATTTCTCAATTTTGAAAATAAAATAGAGTCTGTACTGTCCTTGGGAACTGAACCAAAGTGCATACCAAGAACATTTTTCAGGGCAATTGATGAATCCGTCTGAAACTTTCATTTAGCCAAATTATATTTAAACTTGTGTTATCTAATTAGTTTTTTCAGGTTTGACGATTTGATTGTCCATACTAATTCTTGGGTTATATAATTATAAGTGAACTTATTGGGAGGGTCTTTGTTTTATGACTGTGTCACAGATCATAGCCTTAATGGGACTAAAGAAACATCATGTACTTCAAGCTTCTCATTTTCAAATGTGACACTCCTTGGTTTTCTAGTCGATAGAATTTGGGGTTCTCTCTCTCTCATTTTCAAATAGAAGATATTTAGATTAGTGACATTGGTTATGTGACTTGTTCAAGGTCATGAAACAAATTCACATTAGCGACATAGGTCTTCGAACCACCTACCCAGCTCTTTCCTTGATTCAAGATATATCATCCAGTGAAAGTGAATGGTTTGGCTTCCTGCTGCAGAAAGGTCAATGATTAAGGGACAGATGTCATTGAAAGGCTTAGCCCCAGCTGAAGGACTATATAGGTCAGCATCAATCATAGTGTGGCTTTGAGTAAAATTCCATGGCTTTCAAATCATTCCAAGTGAAACTGTTTCAGTAAGACTATCACATCCTGCCTGAGATAAATAGATAAGAACTTCCTGGTTTGAAGAATGTGGCTAGATTAGTGAGGGCCAGGGCCCCAGTGGTACCACGTACCACTTAATCAGCTGTTTCCCCACGTTGATGAAGGTCAAATTTAGGGAAAGGTCTAGAAATTGAGACAGAGATCCTAGAACTCCAATCTAGTCTAAAATAAGGTCAACTGCTCATCTTTTTTTTTTTTTTTTTTTCTTTTTTAGAGTCAGGTTTCCCAATAGCCTGCTTTTTTCTTTGTTTCATATGTTCTATTTAATCTGCCCTCCAGAGTTCTCTTTTCCAAACTTTATGGTCTCTTTGTCCTTGTTGCCCTCACCGTGTGAACCAAACATAATCAATGACCAGAAGGTTCATAAACCTGTGATGTTGGCTACTTTGAGGGCCCTGTCCTTTCTGTCCTTGCTTCCTAACCACGCTTTACAAAGGTCACAAGAGTCCTCTCTCCCACCATGGTCCTCTTGCTCTCTTGAAAGAAAGGTCACCCGAAAATGCAACTCAGGACAAATATGCATCCTGTTTCTAGTGGACAATCTACATTTTTGAGGAATGTCAAAAGGGGTGTGTGTTAGCCATCTAGGGCGTTCTGGCTTGGGTGGCAGGTGCAGGCCTGGGATTTGGGGGCATATCTCACTGTTCATGTTTAGGAGGACCACCTTGAGCATCAGTAGTCACTTCAGGGCAGGGCAGGATGAGTGTAGGGCTTGACTCTAGTGATTTTATTTTCTAAGTGAGTCTTACTATGTTGCCCTCAGTAGAGTGCTGTGGCTTCACAGCGCACAGCAACCTCAAGCTCTTGGCCTTAAGTGAGTCTCTGCCTCAGTCTCCCAAGTAGCTACAACTACAAGCTCCCGCCACAATGCCTGGATACCGCATATACTCAAGTATAAGCCAACCCGAGTATAAGCCGACCCCCTTAATTTTACCCTAAAAACTGGGAAAACTTAGTGACTTGAGTATAAGCTGAGGTGGAAAATGCAGCAACCACTGGTAAATTTCAAAAATAAAAATATATACCCAAAACAATTACAATAATTGAGGAATCAGTAGGTTAAATGCTTTTCAATATTTATTGCTAAAGAAAAACTGTAAACTAGGAACAAAAACTTTAAAACTTTAAATAAAGTGCAGAAAACCGT